>JABCKW010000146.1:0-30158 GCA_014824385.1 Fusarium cyanostomum | reverse complement strand
TCTCCTTCTGTTCATCTCCCCCCCGCCGCTGATCCCCCCAACTGCCGCTGCCTCATGACATCCGCCCAGCCCCAGCCCCTCCTCACGCCATCATGGCATCACTCCCATGGCAAAAGCAAGTTCCGAAGAAACCGTTCGATCGGGGCCACCTCTAGTTTTGAGAGTAGCATTGTATTCTTGTGGTGAACCGAAGAATGCATTGAAATCGTGCCATCGCTTATCGTAGTCGGAAGCGTCGGTGTTGCGCATTTGGCAAAGTCTATCTTGAAGCATGACGACGCAATTCTGCAAGTCAAGAAGTCATTGTCAATGGGCATCAGACAGACGCTATCCCATGTGTTCTGAGAAGCTGAATGCGAAGTGGGGGATGCCGGAACTGAGCAAGCAACTACGTATTAGACCAAGTTAGTGGCTGGGTGAGGGAACAACTTCACGAGACGAGGAAAGAAATACAGGTAGTAGTTTGAGTGGGTACTTCTGGTATTTGCATTATCTCTAGAATATCTAATACACAGAAAGCGAGTCAGGCTCCCATCTCCATCCAAGCAACGCTCGAAATATCTTCGAGTATCGCGCCAGGGACAAAAGACGGCCAAACTACATTTGAAAGCTGCAGAGAATCAATCTCCTTTTACCAACCTCCAACCCACTCAACGTCACCGAGATCGGTGCGTCGATCACGACGCCAGTTCCAATCTCTGCCCTTATTCCAGGGACATTCCTTGACCCGTTCTTTAGCGGTCCCAAATTTGTGGTGGTAATTAGAATGATCCCAAACGCCCGCTTCGTAAGACTTGTATCCAAACCCAAAATTGTGTGGTCGGGGCTTCGCAAAATCCACCGACTTCATCGCATCCAAAGCGGCAGCTTGGCCCCGGCGTCGCTCACCCAGCGCTGCCCACTTGTCCACATCACTTCGTTTGGACGGGGGCGAGTAACGGGGGGCAATGGTGACATGGCGATGCTTGGTGGCTGGGGCTTCTTGGAAGAAGAATCCGTCAGCGACCAGGTCATCGTCAATGTCGCCCTTGATGTCGTGAGCGTGCGACACCGGTTCCGGCTCAGGCGCCACCTTGTCGGCCTTCTTGGCCTGTTCCTTGTTGTCCTCCTTGCTCTCCTGGCTCCACGTCCTGGCATTGAGCTCCTGCAGCATCTGCCTCTGCTGCTCCAGTTCCTCCTCCTCCTCATCCTCGTCCCACATATCGCTCCAGCTCTTCGAGACGGCTCCCTGGCGACGTCCAAAGACCATCGACAACGCCGGCATGGGCTTGGCCATGGTGATCGGGAGAGAACCGGCCGTGGGCGACACCCTGTTGAATCGAGCAGTGGGCTTGATGGCAAGCGACTGAATCGAGGCCCCAAAGTGAGAGTCATAAACAGACGACATGGGGGTCTGCATATTACCAGAGCACCAGTCGGCGGAAGTCGCCTCCGACTTGGGGAACAGCTCCTCAGTGTAGCTCTCGTCGTCCGGAATGACACTAAGTTGCCGGCCGGTGTGATGAGTACCATGGAGAGCCTTGGCCCAGGGGAAGGCACCCATCTCGATCTGGGGAGACTGGATCGAGGGAGTGCGAAGGGGCTCACGGTTGGCAGTCGCAACGGTGGCCTCGGCGCCGCAGTAGTCGTCGGCATCCTCGTCCTCAGTGGTGAAGCTGACAACGCGGAGGAGAGCGTCACGAGCGCCTTCCATGGAACGTCTCTTGGGGTCGAGGTTCATGCACTGCACGATCACCTCATACGTATCCTGGGACATGGAAGGGAACACGTCGAAGAGAGACTGCTTATCCCGCGAATAGTCGAGGAACAGAGGGTCGGCCTCGGTCGGAGTGGTAAATGGGTTGCGAGAGAACAGAATGTTGAGCATGCAGATACCAATGGCCCAAATGTCCGCCTCGGCAGGCGAGTAACCGGCGCCGGCCGAATCGAACTGCTCGGGAGACATGTAGCGATCGCTGCCAACAGTCATCTCATAGGACCACTTCTCGGTGGTTGCCAACCCGAAATCACCGAGCTTCATAGCACCATCCTGGGAGAGGAAGATGTTCTCAGGCTTGATGTCACGGTGATAGACCCCCTTGGAGTGGATGTAATCAACGGCATCGATAAGCTCGAGCATGAACTGGCGGACATGCTCCGTCTCGAGAGGACCATGGCCTTTCCGGATTGCCTCATAAAGATCACCCTGATCGCAGAACTCGAGAACCAAGTAAATGTGAGACTCGGTCTCGAACGAGTCGAGAAGGTTGACAATGTTGGGGTGAGATCCCAGGTGCCCGTGCAAGACAAGCTCCTCCGACTTCTCATCGACGGCGAAGTCGAAGTTGGCTTCAGTGGAGGCACTCCTCTTGGTAAGACACTTGATGGCAACAGTCTCGTTGGTCACGAGATCCTGTGCCTTGAAGACCATGCCAAAAGAGCCATGGTTGAGAGGGGAGATGGTCTGGTAACGTCCTCCGAGGAGAACACCGCCAACGAACTTATCCTTGAGGCATTCCATGGCGTAGAAAAGAGAACAAAAAGGCTAAACAAGAAAAGTGGTAGAAAAGAAGAGGAAGTAATAAAAAAGTAATAGTCGTACAGTGTTTTTGGTGTTTGTCGATGACCGGTTGTGTAAGTAGGTTTCGAGAGGGAGTTGAGGCTTGAAGCTCTTGTAAACACTAGAGCCGACGGAAGAACAGAGCAGACGCAAGATGAGGTATATGGATATTTCGCAGTATGTGTCGAATGTACAGATTGTCGTAAGGTAGAGGAAAAAGCGGAGTGTGCAAGTATGGAGTAGTTGAAGTAGTTGGTAGTCGTGTTGGAATCAGAGGCTCATTGGAGGGTATTCGATAGGCTGGACAAATGAAACGATTATCGAATAGTCGTGACGGCGAGTTGCGAAGACCGAAGCGGCCGGAAGAAGTTAAAGACAAGGAAAAGAGATTCGTTATAATGACATGGAGGCGTTTTTTGTTAATTTCAAAAAGAATGACTCTGACAGTGGAAGAGAGTTGGGTTGAGGGAAGACGGCTTAGGACGAGGCCGACCAGGACGGGTGAGGATTGATAAAGGTTGAAATATTAGGCGGAGTAGTCGTAACGAGGGAGGGATCCGGATTCGACGTTGCCGATGAGTCGACGTGTCGGACCAGTCAAGCTGGCACCGGGTTATAGGGGAGCGGAGCTCACCCGGGGCGGAGTTGCTAACGCTCAGCCGGGGACGGTTGAGTCACGCGGGCCAGGTAGGCCGAGTTGCGGAGTCCGACGACTGGGTGGTTGACGTAGTCGAAGAGGAAACCCTCAACGACTCAATGCAGTACAGGCCGATTCTATGTGACTTGTCCGGCTGTATGTAGCGCTTCGTTGATGACCGAGGACGGCGTCGAGCAAGTCGAGATGCTTGAAACGAGGTACAGGCCGGTGAACGCAACTCTAGGGGTGAACGGTGACGGAGCGATACAGCAAAGGCTCTAGGGCGAACAAGGACTTGCAAGTCTAAGTAGCGACAAACAACACAAGTCAAAGACGCTTCTTCTTCTCGATCAGGATTGTATAGCTAAAAGCTGTGTGTCGATGGATGTCGACAGTTTGTAGTTGTCACAGCGGTAGCGTTGCTTGCGTGGCGAGGCGGAGTCGTTCGGGCGCTGGGAACGGAGATGACGGGATTGATTGGGTGAGAGTATACAAAGAGGAGATGGAGTCAGAGAGAGAGGTGGCAAGCTCGAGAAGAAGAGGCCTTTGAAAATGCGAACAGCGTTGCAAAAGAAGGGAAAGGTAGGTGGAGGGTGGAAGGGAGACGATGGATGGAGAAGATGAGGGAAGAAGAGGGAAGGCGGTATGGATGAACAAGGCTCAATAAGACCCATCCAAGGGGGGTGTGCCTTGACGACTTGCCCACCTGCCAGGACAACCCACAGTAAACGGCATGCCGTCGAGCTGGTACGTACTGTTGTACAGGACACGGTACGTAGTGTGATGCACGTGACCTTTGTCCCTGTCTCTCTCCACTCAGGTGCCTTGATTGAATCCCCTGCCACCTTTAGCGGGAGGCTATTAACGCTCGAGTCTTTGGGAGGGAAGGCTTGTACTGTATCGTGGACGAACCGCGAGCCAAGTTGGATGGCGCTACTCCGTACAAGGTGGGACGATACCACAGTGGGCAATGAGCAGCAGCAAGGAGATGGCGGCATGAAGGAACTTGGGACCATCATCAAAGAAGCTGCAGATCAGAAACAAACGACCAGGATTGGTGGACTGGTGATGCTGATACAGGACGGGGACCCTGTCGTCTCAGAGTCAGGAAGCATTGCGACAGCAGAGTATCAAACATGACGACAATGGGAGATAAACACGCGTTATCAGGACACTGTTATGCATGTGTTTTCATATACTGTATTGCACAACTCGCATTAACTTCTCTTCCCACACTCAAACCTACCTACCTACAGAGTAGGTAGGTACTAATCTTAGGTATCCGTACCGTTATCGAGCACCCTCCTGTCTCACTGAGCGGGCAGCGATATGATGGGATTGCGACCGCCTTGACGTGACGACTTGCCCCTCTGGGCGTAAGACATCTACACACAAGCACTGTGGCATCCGGGAGACTGTGCCCTCTAGCTCCCAGACTATCTCTCATCATCAGCGGGAGTCATCCGAGTCCGGTGCCGGCCTACAAGATCAGTCATACGGACGGTACGTGGCCCCAGCGCAGAAACTAGGTGGCGGTTCGAGTACCTTCTGTCGGCGTTGAGCTGCCGACGGGACACAATCAATTGTCGGCGGGAAATGACATGTTGGTCAGCGTGACCGTACAGTGTGCGCCCCTCTTCACGATACCCTCGCAGCAGCCCCGTTCATCAAGCCTTGAAGACAGTGGCTCGCGAGACGACTGGGACGGCTTAAAACACCGGAAGGGATTGTGCTTCTGGACCTCTATGGATGCATCGCCTTGATAGCGCCTTCACCGCCCGATACTCGACCTTGAGGTATCTGCAAGGCCTTGACTCGGTGGTTGGGCGACACTACCTCTCCGTACCAGCCGATGCGGATCCCAACACCCACGGGCGACCGAGCTACTGCTAGACGCTGGCGAGAGGGTGTACGGGCTCGAGGCGTGAATGGGTTGCCTGTTGACAGACCGCAACGAGAGTGCGACGCAGTGCGCAAAGTGCGCGTGGCACCAATGGCCTAGAAATATGACATCCCCAGATTTTACTGGACATACTGTACTGTAGGGGATGGAACATGGAAGAGGCAAATGGCAGAGTCGTCAAGGGTCCTCTCCCCAACAAATTCGGGACTGAACTGGGAAATCCTGCTTCTGATGTCCTTCTTGTTCTGCCCCGTGAACAAGTGAGCCCATTCCATTCCATTCCATCTCGAGTCCGAAACCAGCGTCTTTTCCTCTTGTGCCATCTCGGTTTAGAGTTTAGACCCGAGTCTTATCAAGAAGTGCACATATTCGGCACCATCATGTTCCAGGCTTTTAATAGCTGGCGCCACAGTAAGAGACGGCTCCAGCCAGAATTGCCGGGACTCGGCAGACTACGATGATACAATCGACCAGTGAATGGTTCCTCGAGGGCGTTCTTCTTGTTCCTGGACCACCGAGTTATCGATAGCAAACCCCTGTCCTAGCTATCAAACCAAGGCCCCAACTTTTGCCGCCATTGTCGTCGATCTTCCTGATATTGCTACGTAGTAGCTAATGCTTGGCCATGCTTGGCCATTGCTAATCTTATCAGCGAATTGTGCCTGTCCAAGTCTGTCTCAAGATTGGCTCCAAGCGGGGCATGCAGGGCCCACCACGAGACTTGAATGGCCGATGGTGCCTGGGTGGTCATGCACTCCTGGGTCCTGCATTCCAATGGACATGCCCCGGCATCAGAGCCCTTCTGTCTCAGAAGCTAACAATGCAACACAGAAGCGGCTGGAGAAACTGATTGTTTACTTTGAGGGCGAACGAGTGTCCTCCAGCAACCGCCAGAGGCATTTTGAACAAGACACACAAAAATGTCTTGCAGTATCATACTACTGGGGCGTTGCTTAGTTATTGGTACCAGTACCCGTAAATAGAAGGGGGCGTGCTGCTGTACGGTGGACGGTGGACGGTGAACAGTGGACAATAGTCGTCAGTCGTCAACTTTTGACTGGTCAATTCTCAAGGGTCACTCAAGGAGCCAAGGGTCGGTGTTGCGTACTGTCCAGGGCAGCCATGCACAAACCTGTGCATATATTCACTGCAAACAAGTAAACATCTGTGCACTGTCAGGCTGGCCGACAAGAAGGGGGCCAGATCCATGCGTTTCGATAGGTAGATTCGGTATAAACAACAACAAATACAGTTAATGACAGGGGCTGTGCTGTAACTGTACAGTACCTATGATCGTACAATGTCGCCAAGTACCGAGCGAAAATGCAACGTGCAACACGCAATTGTGTACCGTCTTTACCCCGAGCCGTCGGTTCAGAAGACGCGCGCCTGACTGTCGCGATCCATCATATTCATCGCCTTCTCCATCCCCGGGTCACTTCCAAGTGTCCGTTTGGAGATGCCGACACAGTCTCCATATGTCTCCACAACAGAACAGCAAACACCATATCTCACGAGGCCCGCAGTACAGATGGATACTGTGATGATGAAGCAATATAGAGTAATTATACGGGAGATTCGTAATCGATCATACTCGTGGCCTTTGCTGTCTTGAACCCCGCTCTGTCAAGAAATGAGATGCCGTCATGGTAGGCTTGTCTCGTGTCAAATTGGGACTGTCTGTGCCAGACACGGCTTGCATGTCTCACGCCCGTCGTTTCCGACCGTGCCTGTCACCATATCGAAAACACAATTATTTACTTTGCAATGCACACACTGTAGACTATCAATTCAAATCTGACACAGATCCGGCAAGGGCGGGACCGGAACGGATGGACAAGATTGAGGAGACGAGGGATCTTGAGATGCGCCTCCTGACAGACTGATTCTTCCAGAGTCTCCTGAGGGATACAGAGCATATCCAGGGTAGCTACAGTCGGGATGGCGACAAGATGTGACCCATCACCTGGTTGAAGGCCAAGGTGAGGTGACCAGACCCTCCGGCTTCAGGCTGGCGAGCGGCTGGGCAACATGTACAGTGTACATCAGCAGCCGGGGAGAAGCAGAGTATCTGCACCGTCTGATTGCCCACCTGCAAGTACTGTGTTACTCTTTCGCATTGTGCCGACAGGCTCCACGAGGCCAAGGTCGCCAGACTCCACTATATCCGATGGAACTTGCAGGGTCCTGGGAATAGCAACCAGCTGCTGCTTGCTGCATTCCGGACGCTGCATGAACTGGCCACATCAGCCTGGATACCACAGTCACGATGAATGGCTCTCAAGCTCCGTATGAGGCTGCAGGTTTTCCGGGTCTAGCGACAGCCTGTTCAGGACATCTCAATGGCTGACAGCAACTACATGACACTTGTCACTTCAAAAAAAAGAACAGCTACGAATTACAGGCTACCTAACCTTAGAAACAGATTACAACTCTTCAATTTCCTCCTCGCCGCCCGCTCCGCTCCGAATAGCCGGACTTCAGCCGGACCAATTCCTCTATCCTGCAGTCAAACGCCCAAATCATCCACACGCAATTGGTCAACTCCAGCTCATCTTTTTCGACCTTACCTCTTGACCGCCTTTCCTCTCTCGTGCACACGGCCCCAGCACCGCCGTCCATTCGCATCCCACTCGCAATCCCCCGTCTTCTGACTCGCCTAGATTCGATATCCAGTGCAACGTCAAGGCACATTTTCCCGCTGCACCAAGCTCAAACGGGCCCCAACTCATTAAACTCACTTGACATCAAGAAACGCCGCGCCCAGAACGAAGCTAGCGGCCCGCTGAATCCAGGAACAAGGACCACCTACTGGCGCCAACATTGGAGGTTTGAGATTTTCTCAGATCGTAGCAGGGATCTTTGGTTCAAACAGACCCGGAACAGGAAACCAAAGGAAACCATTTCTCTCTCTCTTCTCATCTGCTGTGCCGGTTCGGTCTGGGCTTTTGCTCCGTTCCCTTTCTCATCTTTCTGGCCGTGTCGATATCCAACTTGACCGCTTTCTCACCGAGGAGTCTACCACCCATCATGACGCTTAATCTTGCCGATTGCGATATCCTGGTCTTCGACATTGGTAAGATTCAAACAGACTTGCAGAGTTTTGAGCGATTTTGTTGTTTTTGATACTCGACCTTTTTGCGAGGATTGTTTTGGTGTGAATCGTGGTTGTGAACTTTACATCTATCGCTGTAACATTCATTGGCTTTGATATCAATAAACTCAGTATAATTTTAATAACACACTCTTGCAGAAGGAACCGTCTGTCCCATCTCCTTTGTCAAGGACGTCCTGGTGAGTCGTCCATGTATTTCCATCTCACTGCACATCTGCATGTGTCTTGCGTCCTTACCGCCTCCGTTCCCCTTACCCATGTACCACCTCCGTTCATCTCTCCTTACCGCCTCCGGCTCCGAATCTCAGTCCAGAATCCACCGAAACAATCCCCAGCCCCCTCTCCCGGGCCTCGGCCGATATCTGCCGGCCCTCACACCCAGTTCTCGGGACCATAGCTTGCCAAACCAAGTCCTGCCAAGTTGCAGGTCTCGGACGTATGCAGTTTGGTTTCGGCGCAGGCACTCAATCTCTCCAGCCTCCTGCCTCCTTCACCGACTTTGCCCCTTCTTCAGGTGGTGCCCGTGGCCTACCCAACATCGTCGCCTGCCTCCAATGCCGCAGCTCGCTGACCGAGGTGCTTCCGTCGTGCTAGTTCCCGTACGCCCTCGAGGTTCTTCCCAAGGTCTTGGACGAAGAGTGGGATAGCCCAGAGTTTGCAAAGTACCGCGATGCCTTTCCCGAGGAGTATCGCAACTCGCGCCCCGACCTTGAGGCCCATTTCCGCGATCTTGTGAAACGCGACGTCAAGATCGCCTACCTCAAGTCTCTCCAGGGGTATCTCTGGCTGCAAGGCTACAAGTCGGGCAACATTGTAGCGCCCCTCTTCCCAGATGTTGACACCTTCTTCAACCAGGCCGTTGAGGCCGGAAAGAAGATCATCATATACTCGTCCGGCTCTGTTCCCGCCCAGAAGCTGCTCTTTGCCCACACAAACTCTGAGAAGCCTGACATGACACCTCTCATCACCGACTACTTTGACACGACCAATGCTGGTCCCAAGGCCGAGGTAGACAGTTACAAGAAGATCATCTCCCACTATCCAGAGTACAAGGACCTGGACAGATGGCTGTTCCTGAGCGACAACATCAACGAGGTCACGGCTGCTGTAGAGGCGGGCATCCGCAGCCTACCCGTCGTCCGTCCGGGAAATGCGCCCTTGCCGCCGGAAAACCCTCTGTCCAAGCATGCTATTTCCGAGTTCAAGCATTCGGAAATCGCCTCTTTGGGAGTATGATAGACGGCTGCAAAGGTCCTCAGTGGGGATAATCGTCGAATCGTGTGGCACCTCGGTGCGGAGAAGCAAGAGTAGTGACTCGCTAGGGATTCTAGTTCCCAAATCCGAGACCGCACCGTCCAGCTGATCTCGCCCACTGGTGCTCTGGTGTGCCCGATATTCATGCATGCGTTGCCATCTGCTGTATCAGTGGTGCGACACGGCAAGTTGCGAGGAATCGACCCATGTTCCCAGCACTGTAGGCGTTCGCCAAGGCTCTGTAGACAAACACCTCATTCAGATCCGGTAACTGCTCGCGTTGTGCTAATTCATTCCTGTGTGCCCGAATCTCCGTGTAGTTCGACGTCGTGGATAGTTAGTTGGGCACTCGCGCATGTGCAGCGCCCAAGGTCCCACGCGTTGTCGTATCCATCCACATCAGTCTAGCTTGAATGACTCGCCGAGGCCTTCAACGTCATGACAAAGTTGTTTCGTGTTCTCCCTGGGTTTATTTCCTTCTTCGTAAAGTCTGGCCGCTTATCGGAGATGGACTCAGTTCGTTTCCACAGAGAGTATGCCAACTTCTGAGTCATCTTGGTCTTCGTGCAGACGTAGCCAAGCATCGTCATCAACTCTTCGAGACGACCCTTAGTAAAGTATCGTGAGTTGTCAACACAGCTGCGAGGGAGAACCACAAAAAGACAAGGAAACAAGTCGTTGGCAGTCCCTGTGGGTTGTTCAGAAGCAGGTCGAAGAAAGGAGAGAGTTCTGAGTAGCATCTGGCCACGCCCCTCCGCTTCGGGCACGAAGTTGAGCACCAAACTGAGCGAGATTATGTCAAACACCTCAGAGTCGTCCTTGGGCAACGGCCGCTCCATGAAGTCCTGCTGCTTGATCCTTGGCTCCTGGCTGTTAAGGTCAATATGCTGCATTGTGAAGATACCGCTCGTCGAGCATGCATTGCGAGTACTCAACGACCCAACCTCCAGCATCCTGAGGGGCTGAGGGCGTTTCTTGAGATCTGACAGAGGGAGCCATTCGAGGAGCACCTTTGATGTGTCCCCCCCTCGGTCGAGACTCTGTCCTTGCAGACTCGCCTTCTGGTAATGGTCGAGGCCACCAAGCTTGGCAATGTCTGACGCAATACGAGACTCAGTGGTCTTGTCGCCATTGGCTGCAGCTTGCCATCGTTGCTTCTCCAGTTGGTGATGTGTATTGATGAGGGTTCTGCTGGCTTTACGAGACATCGACCGGGAAGATTTGACTGTTGGCGGACGGCCGTTTGAGAGGCTTTTCAGCCTTGTATGCTTTTTGGAAGCCATGGTCGCTTAATTGAGCCAAGAACCCAGTCGTGTTGACTCCGATCCAACTTCTTCAATCCAGGCGCAATCTCAACCAAGGCTCGTGTTAGTCTCAGTGAGGAGGAAGAGGATACTCACGACTCACATTTTCCCAACTATGGATCTCTTCCAAGCAGTGAGCTTTACAGATAATATGTCATATCAATTGAAAAGACATCTTGGTCAATGTGAGACTTGATTACCTAGAGAAGTTGAAGTGATACTTGCCCTTTTGGTGAACTGAGTCCAATAATTCTCACGAAATCTGCTTACCTAAGGGTAAGTACGTACCATGATTCATGCTGAGAAAGTCACGTGTTTTTCGTAACAGGACCTTTGAGCCAATCAGAAATCTGCGTCTCCTCAACCCTAATCGCCAATCCACACAGAAGCTAAATTTCACTTTTTGCGCCTCGAGATTTTGTGAACCTTTGACTATCCCGACGACAACCAGCACACTCGACAATCTTGTGCCCACGACAACCTCGACACAATGGCCGGCAAGGATACTAAGGGCAAGAAAGGTACGGCATGATTTGAACAGCAAAGGAGAAAGAGAAGAGTGGAATAAGGGCAGAGGGCGGATTTCGAAGCGAAACGATAAAAAAATCACCAACTCCGTCGTCGATGCCATGGATTTCCGACCCGACCCGTCTTGACACTCTCTCTTCTCTCGAGCTTCCTCCTTCTACCGCATCATGCAGCAGCAGATTTTGCGAGTTCTGAACAAGAGCGATTGCTGATGCGTCTTCTGATATAGCCCCCAAGGGCCTCAAGCAGGCCAACGCTGCCGCCAAGGCTGCTCTTAAGGGCGTACGTTGAACATTCCTAACCGACGTCGAAAAGACATCCAGCTAACCAACTCGTCTTCCGCAGTCCAACTCTCACAAGAAGAACAAGGTCCGATACAGCACCTCGTTCCACCGCCCCAAGACCCTGGTCGTCTCGCGTCAGCCCAAGTACCCCCGCAAGTCGATCCCCTCTCAGCCCCGTCTGGATGAGCACAAGATTGTCATCCACCCTCTCAACACTGAGAGTGCCATGAAGAAGATGGAGGAGAACAACACCCTTGTCTTCATCGTCGATGTCAAGGCCAACAAGGCCCAGATCAAGCTTGCTCTCAAGAAGCTTTACGACATCGACACCGTCAAGATCAACACTCTGATTCGGTATGCTCAGAACTATCAACGAGTCGAGTGTCGATAGTGCTAACGATTTCGCAGACCCGACGGCTCCAAGAAGGCCTATGCCCGCCTTACCCCCGACGTTGACGCTCTCGACATCGCCGCCAACAAGCTCTCCCTCGTCTAAATATATCCTGGGATTGTGGGTTTTTGGCGTGTCTTTGGGTTGGTTTCTGGTCTGCTGAAAATGCAAGGCAATGGGCATCGGAAAGGCGTACAAAGAGCTTGTCGTTTAGAGTGCAAATGATCATGAATTCAAGACCACCCAGCACATCGTGCCTTTCGTCGAGATTACCATTGCAGCAAATGTCGATATGTGATGTTGTTTGTTGCTTTGCATAATATGGGTTGCGTATGTGCGAGGAGCATTGTTGTGCTTGTCTATCATTGTAAAGATCAGTCTTGAAGAGCGAGGCGGGTTAGCTACCTATCCAGGAGGCCGTAGTCGAAGGCAACCCCGTTGCGCTTATAACATTAATTAGCACGAAGATCCATACCAAATGCTCAGTTGACCACAACAGATTGATATTTCCAACGACATAAATTTCTGGCCAACTCCGTCTTCCCATAATATACACGGCCATCTATAAATCTCTTCAACTGACAAGGCCGAACCAATCCTGGCCACGAGCCGACATTTCTACGCGGCCCATGACCCGTCTATTGTACAAACCCATGCAAACACACTGTCGTTAAGCCTCCGTTCGTTGCGATCCTTAGTTGCGCATTCCGTTCAGATGCTTCATCGTAAGGTAGTTGACATCCAGGAATCGCTCGACGCAGTTGGCAAGACACGTCTCCTCGCCCCTGTCCAGCTTGGAGTTCTTGATGCTGCCCTGGACACACTTGGACCAGCACATCTGGGTCAAGCTGTGGGTTTCTACAAGATCATTGTGTTAGCGTGATCTACTCTCTTGCGCCATTACTGAGTCGGCATCAAATCCTGGGATATGTGGTGGACGTACGGGCCTGGATGTGCGAGCGCTGCTGCTCGTTCGCGAGAAACTGGCGAAGCTCACTGCGGTCCTTGTCGTTGAGCTTTTCAAGGTCGGCATTGTCGATGGAGATCTGTTGCGTGCTCATTTTGGCGGGTTTGGTGTATTGCGCGAAAAAGGTGACTGCGTGGTGATAAGGAAGACGATTTGTTGCATGGGGGTCAAAGACTGCTTCAAGATTTTAGATGATGCGCAGTGGTTGGCGGAGCTGACCAATAATGGAGCGCGGACGGCTTGCCTGGTCAGACCCACCGGCTCGGCTTCTGGGTTTCTAACCACAGCAGATATTATATGACAACGCAAGTTCAAGATACTGGACTGATTATTGTATTTATAGGGAAATAATTCTGTGCACTATAGGTATTTACTATAGGACATCCTGCATTCAAGTGTCAAGGACAAAAGGTTCAATTGAAAAGACACTCCACAACTCCAACATCTTCGCATCATGAACGCTGAGCCTCTATCAAACAGGGTCTAATTGACAAGGTCTCGGAATCATTATAGTGCCACCGCCCAAATACCGTTATGCACATGTTTCAACTCTATACAGAACATATTCTCAAGTATTTACCCCAGTCTATACTGTAGAAAGAAATCATAAGGATCAACCATGTTCTCGTGCGAACTGATATGAGCAACATCTAGATGTAGCGCTTCCAGCGTGCCAGTGTCATAAACATGACACACAGGAAGCCCATAAACCCGATGATGCCAAAGAAAGGAGACAAGTTGCCTCCATCCCGGGAAAACGGAACCGGCACGTTCATCCCGAATACACCGCTGACAAGGTTCAGAGGAACAAGAATCGAGGCCAGGAAGGTGATCTTGCTGAGTACCTCGTTGGTGTGCGTGCCCTGCGCGATACTGTTGATGGATACTGTCGCTAGGTAGTTGCTGTGCGCCCGAGACAAGATCTTCTCAAAGTGGCCCAAGTTGGTGGCCATCGTCACAACGTGGTCCTGAATGTCGCCCAGATACATGCCAATGTCCATGCGTGGGGTGACCTTGTAGTTTTCGTTGCATCGCTTGGTGAAACCTCGGAGAACATCTGCCTTGCCACCAAGAAGTCGGAGCAGGGCCAAGCAGTTCTTGCGAACCCGGCCGATGGTACGAAGGAACGAGTTGGAATCATCCTCACGCATGACAAACACCTCGTCCTCGATAGCGTCCGCCTCGAGCTCGATCTGACGAATTACGGGACCGAAAGAATCAACAATGTCGTCACTGTATAGTACATTAGACTCATTCTTGTAACACGAAGCAAGAAACATTTCCAACACTTACATCAAAGCATAGCAGATCCAGTCGCTGCTCAGAGAGACATAATCCTTGAGGGCTGTAATCCTCTTGCGGACCTGGGCCGCGTGAGAGTTGGGTGCAAAGCTGAAGCTGAGCGTGCCCTCCCGGAACACAATGACATAGGTGTTGAAGGGTTCGTACTCTGTACCATCGGGCTCCTCTACAACCGAGAAGGAACGGAAGCAAGCAAAGTAGTACGACGGGAAGAGCTCAATCTTCTCCCGAGCCTCCTGGGTGATGATGTCCTCGATCGTAAGAGGGTGGATGCCAAATGCCTTGCAAATGCTTTGGACCTCTTCCTTGGTAGCCGTGTTGATATTGAGCCACCATACGCCATCCTCATCATCATCAGGCAGTTCAAAAAGCCCACGGATGTCTTCACCTGGGAGAACAAGATCGCCCATCTCTGCCGCGTGAATGGTCGACTCCCAGGCCGAAGAGAAGAAGCTGTAGCGGTTGGGGTCGACTGGCGGGACCTGAGGCTTTTCGGCACCTGAGCCCTCGGTGTGCGTCTGGTTCGTCTTCTCGCGTGTCATGGAGTCCTCAGACAGGGGCTCCAGAATGTCGCCATCAACAGTGACCATCTGCTGAGGACGAGACTCGGTTGGCTGAGCCCGCAGATCCTCGAAGCTTTGAGTGACTGAAGCGTTGCGCTCCGCAGCTCGCTCGGCCGCACGTTCCGCAGTCTGCTCATTGATAAAGTCCTCGAGGTAATCAAAATCAATATACAGCTGATCCTTGTGGTGGCTTTCCTTGACAGGGAAGCAAACGTCCTCCTCGGCAGTTCTATTGGTGGAAAAGCTGGCAGCGTCGTTGTCAATGGTACGGGGCTTGCTTCGGTAGCTGCGCTTGCTCGAGATGGACATGGCCCGGCTCACACCGTCCTCGATGTCAGGCCTGGGCTCGGAAAAGGACATGTCCCGCTCTCGACGACGTGCCTGAGCGAACGCCTTGACCGAGTTAGGCGGCGAGACGGAGCGGTCCGTAGAGTCTACGGTGGGCCTGCGGCTGCGGCGAGTCGTTGGAGAAACATCGCCAGCTTCTTCATCGATAATAGCTTCCTCGAAATCGCGAACTCGAATCGCAGGGGGGGAGGGTGAGTTATTCTCGAGCTGTCGAGCACCGTAGAGGCTGTCAAAGGTGCCGCGGCGAGGGCGTTCGGCCCTCTGTGTCGAGGCTGACTGATGGCGGTGGTCGTCGAGCTCAGGGACGGGGGTGCCGTAGCGGGGCACGGAGGCGGATTCTTCGTGGTCAGACATTTTGAATTGGGCGAAAGCTTCACCTCAGGGGTATTGATTCCGATATGATGACCGTGTGTTGTGGGTGGAAGGAGTTGATCCAGGGGGGCGGAGGTTGATGACGGACTCGATATTATAGTCCCATACTTTGTTGTTGCTATTGCTGGCGTCGTCCGCTGAAGTCGATTATAGACGTCGCACCCGGCGCGGCATGGGCGCGCCGAGGCTGGGTTTTGTTCAAAACTGAGCTATTGCCCGGCGTGTGTCGCCAGTGGCAGGTGGTCGTTCGAAGGGAGGGTATATACTAGCGGGAGGATGAAGGCGTGGTGGTGGAATCGAAAGACCAGTTATGGGGGTTTCTTGTTTACTCCGCTGTAGACCCAGAAGCCGGGACCGAAAAGCGAAGGAAGGGAGACGTTGGAGAAAGCGAGTTGAGCCAACTTGAATACTTGATCGAAGATAGGCGAAATGCCAAGTTATTGAACAGTGGCGTGGTTGATGCGGTTAGGCGAGGCGGCGAGAGCAGAAGCGGCCGAGATGGAAACCCGTTGAGATTCGATGAGAGCAGTCTCCGAGATAGAGCAGACGCGCATCAACCTAGGGAGTCAGGCTGATTTATCTGTAATCGATATTTTTTCTTTGGGCCTGAGCGGGGAGACGAGACAGGGTGACGATGCCGGGGCCTCTCGTATGACGGAACAGGGTCAAGAGCCAATTTTGATACTGGCACGGCTGGGTCAGGCGAGATCCTTTCTCGTGTTTGGTCGGGCAGCCTGTCTGTTGGTCTAAGACTGTCAATGCGAAGAAGAAAAAATTGGTCAAGCAACAAAAGAAGTCGTGGGTTGTCGAGAGCGACAAAGCGAGGGATGTGTTGATAAAGCGGAGTTGCGGATGCTAGAGAAAGAAGTGGGAAGGGCTACGGATGAAAAAATTGTCTTTGGTGGTGCCGGGGACCGAGTGGCCGGTGGCGCCAATGGCCATTACAGGCAAAAATAAGCCATTCGGGTTGGTTGAGAAGTGCAAGGGGAGGCCGCCACTTTCCAGAATTGCGCACTTGTCCTGCAGGAAGACTGACTCTTGCAGATCTTTTTGTTGGATGTGGGCTCCTTTCCCGCATGGATTCCGCGTGGATTTTGGCTTGCGCAGCACGTAGCAGGAATGCTTGGCGAGTCTTCTCAAATTGACACAAGCTTCTATAAATGAACCAGCCAAGCCCCGATAAATATTGGAGGGAAATACCAAGCAATGAAGTAGAACAAACTTTTTACCCAAATATCTTATAACGATAATTCACCTAGGTTTAGCCAAGTATTTACAGGAAGAGTTAGATCTTAACTGTGTGAGAGCCGATATGCGCCACACTAATAAAACCCGGTACTGTATCTGCTGTTTTGTTACGCCACATCAGGAACGCCTCAGGCAGTTGACAAGAGGGGAAACAGGAAACTGATATGATAAGGTCCTGACGGAAATGGAATGACATGTTTGACCGCCCCCGTGCATTGACCGTCCGGCCCCGGCCCCGGCTAATAAGCCAGCTAGCCTCATGAAGTGCAATCAGAGTGCCAGCCTTGCCAGCGTGGTCCCTCGACGATTCATTCCAGACATCCCAAACAGAGTACGAAGCCAGCCAGACGCGGAGCATCCATCACGACCACTAGCAACCTGTCTCGCCCAACTACGCCATTTCTCCCTAGCCGGGCAAAGCTTGTTTCCCATAAGCGGCATAGCTGTCCACCTTCTCTGACTAAAAGACAGCTGTCGACACCATAGCATCAGCGATCGCATCGTCGCCGCCGCATCAGAACGACAACTACAATTGCAAGCCATCTGCATCTACATCCAGATAACCATCATGGCCGAACAAGTCCTTGACCAGCTGCGAGACGTTGTTGACGGCCAAATTGTACCTTACTTTCCTCGTTGCTTTGCATGACCAGCATCTGACTGAAGCTTCACTACAGGACTTTGAGGGCCAGAAGCTCGCCGAGCTCCTCGCTACCGTCCTTCTCGCCGTCTCTGGTGTACGTCCCCTGACCTTCAGCCATCGTCCCTTATAATTTGTCTCGACCGGTTCGGCTGACCTTGCTGCAGTTGCTCTCGTTCGTCGTTGGTTACATCCTTCAAGATATCAAGCTCGCCGTCTACGTGGGACTGGGCGGCACTGCCTTGACCTTTCTCCTCGTGGTGCCGCCGTGGCCCTTCTACAAGAAACATCCAGTCAAGTGGTTGCCGGCAGGTTATGCGTACGATCTCGCAAGCAAGGGAAATCAATAAATTGTGTGGCCTGCCTTTGGCTCGGCCGTGTCATAAACCTCTGCAGCTATTAAAGCTATCTGTAGTATCAGAAGAGTCCCTTTTCTCTGCAAATGTTTTATTCTTGCCCTCATGAGACGTGGTGCTCGAACTCGTCGCCCGTGTTTCCTTCATCGTCCAACTTTCTGGAACTCCCAGTCCCTGTTGTCCAATGGACAAACAGATCGAGCCTTGAGCCATCGTGAAATACAGTGCAAATGGAAAGCATGCTGCATGATTGTCAGCTGATGTATGTAATGAGACCGATGGAGTCATCTCACGTTGCAAATACCCCATGCCACGGTGCACTCCTCGCTGGTGGCGGAAGCTTGGTTAGCCTGACATTCGATGCCTAGAATCCAAAGTGTCAGCACATCGCCATGATCTCATGAAAGCGACTGGTGGAGCTTACAAAGATCCATGATGTGGTTTCGGCAGATGGCGCAGTTGTCAACAACGATATCCCAAGCCCAGAGTGCGACAGCGTTCCACTGTTCGTTTCCAGTCAATATGGCGCCCAGGGAGCACATCGCCCGAAGAGAGATCATCGCCATACCTTCTTCACTTCAAATTTCTTCTTGCCCTCGACGCTCTTGCTGTTAGAGCCGTCGGCCTTCTTAGTCACGGCGCCGGGCGCATCGCTCATCTCGACGTCAGCCATGGTGGGTGTTGTAGCTGATGTTCGGTATGGATATCTATCAAAGATACCTAGTCTGTCGAATGCAAGCACAACGGTACAGTCGATCACTGGCGGCGGTCAGTACGGAAACCAGTGTACGATGCAGTTTGCGGCGAGCGTCGTGAACGAAAGTTCGGACAGGCGAGGCTGGTCTTGCGTGTTTCGGTCGAATAATCGAGGCGGAAGACGTACAATATCGTTAAACAGGCCGTTCTATATGTAATCGTAGGTGAATGCCTGTGGCTGTCAGCAGGAATGACCCGGTAGAAAATGCGGGCCGCAGTGTTTCTTTGTCAGAGAAGCACCTTGATGGTGTAGAAATCGAGGAGGTTACTCACAGTTACTTCTTCTTTTGCACAACGTGATGATGCAGCTCGGAAAGATAGGCAGAAGGCTGGAAGTGGGATGGAAACGGGAGCTAGGCAGCTGGAGGAGATCCGGTATCGTTGCTGCCCGCCTCAGTCACGGTCAGCGATAAGCCTGTGTGCTGAACTGCCCACCCTCAGCCGTTAACATCGCTAAGCCGCCCTGTAATTGCAGGGCATTTCCAGTGAGGGGCATCGAACCTACGCTGCCCTGGCCCTGCACGGATGGCCTTGTGGGACCCCAGACAGCGGGAGCGGAAAGGCGGGGTGACGAGCATCGAGCATGCACTGTCGTCGCTAAGGTACCTAGGTAATTTGATGGGTGCTCCGTACTCAACCAAGGTTCATTTCTCAAGGTCACAATATCTGCATCACTCGCAGGATTTGTCTAGCCTGCTTTGCATCCCACCCCTCCATTCTAAACACTTCTCGCTCACATGGGGATAATAAAAAGAGTGCCATGGATATCGAATAACCGACGAGTCGTCAGCAATCACTCAGCATCGGTGACCATGACGGTCTTCCCATGATCAAGAGTCTGGGATTCACATCACAGTTTTACCAGAAACACATAAATCACATGTCATTCATAGAATAGGCTTAGCGAAATATCACCCCAAGCATGCCTTCTATGTCGTCCTCAAATCATATAGACAGCCCCCTTTTTCATATCCTATCCCACCGTAAACCCATCCTTTATACCAATTGACTCCATAACTCGCATCCTTTACCCATTACACCTCCATCTCCTTCCGTTTGCTAGGCACCGTCGTCTCAGCACTCCACGAATCAACATTTTGGATCAAACAAGCCTCGCCCTGGTCACGACGAGCAAGACGACCAATGCGGTAGACGTCCTCTCCCGCGTCGCTCAGCGCCTGCGTAACAGCGTCGGCCTTGGAGGCCTCAACGGCGATGACCATGCCGACGCCCGAATTGAAGGTGCGGCACATCTCGAGGGGCTCTACATTGCCCGCCTCGCGGAGCCACTTGAAGACAGGGGGGATCTCCCAGGAGCCGAACTCGATCTCGGCGGCGAGAGACTCGGGGAGCATGCGCGGCACGTTCTCGACGAGGCCGCCGCCAGTGATGTGCGCGAGACCCTTGATGTGGGGAAGCACAGGGAGGAGAGACTTGACGTAGATGCGAGTAGGGGTGAGAAGGGACTCGCCGACAGTGGTGGACTGGTCCCAGGGGGCGGAGTCGGTGTAGCTGAGGCCGGCGCGAGAGACGATGCGCCGGGCGAGTGAGAACCCGTTAGAGTGCACGCCTGCGGAGCCCAGACCGAGGAGGACATCGTCTTGGGCCATGGCGTCCTTACGGGGCAGCTTGGTGTCGGCAGTGACAGTGCCGACGGCGCAACCGGCCGCATCGTAGTCGTCCTTCTGGTACATGCCGGGCATCTCGGCCGTCTCACCACCGACCAGAGCGCAGCCGGCCTGACGGCAACCATCAGCGACGCCTTCTACGAAGGCGGCAGCGGTGGGGAGATCCAGCTTACTGCAGCCGTAGTAATCGAGGAACATGACAGGAGTGGCGCCCTGCACGACAAGGTCGTTGACGTTCATGGCAACCAGGTCGATACCGACAGTATCGTGCTTTTTCATGGCCTGGGCAATCATGAGCTTAGTTCCAACGCCGTCAATAGCGCCGACAATGATGGGGGCTTGAGGGTGACCGCATTGCGACAGGTCAACCTCTCCGCCAAAGCCGCCAATCTCGGCGTCCGCGCCGGGTCGCTTGGTGCTGGCAACGGCCTTCTTTATCTTCTCGACAAAGTCGTTGCCGGCTTGAATGTCGACACCTGCCTGGGCATAAGTCATGGCGGCCTGGGTGGGGGGTCGGAATGCCCGGTGGGCAATGTCTTTTCGGTAGAATGCGCCCTCGAACTCGATCACCTTGTTATCGAGAGCGGCGTAGGCAGCATCAACCGCCGCCCTGAGAGAGTCTCCAACGGCATTGATGGCGATAACACGGCCACCAGAAGTCTTCAGAACGCCGCCATCAAGTGTGGTGCCGGCATGGAATACAGTGCATCCAGTAGGGGGGTTCTGGACTGTCATCTCCTTACCCTTGTGGTAGGAACCGGGGTAACCGCCAGACGCCAGGACAACAGTAGCGCTGAACTTGTTCTCGATAGTCAGCTTGCAGTTATCCAGGTATCCGTTGGCGCAAGCAAGCATGATCTCGGCCAGGTCCGTGTCAGCAGAGAGGAGTGGGAGGACGGTCTGTGTCTCGGGGTCACCAAAGCGAACGTTGTACTCAAGCACCTTGGGTCCGTTGCTAGTAATCATGAGACCAGTAAAGAGAACACCACGGAAAGGCTGCTGCTCTCGTCGCATGCCGGAAATGGTGGGTTCGAGAATCTCACGGTCGATGCGCTCGGTAAGCTCCTTGGTAGCAATGTTGGTGGGTGCATAGCAGCCCATGCCACCCGTGTTGGGACCCTGATCACCATCGAAGATGCGCTTGTGGTCTTGGGCGAGGGGCAGAGATCGAATGGCATAGCCGTCGCAGAAGGTAAGGACACTAAGTTCGTCACCGACGAGAAGCTCCTCGATAACAACCTCATCGCCAGCCTCGCCAAACTCCTTGTCCACCATAATCTGCTTCAGGGCTGCCTTGGCCTCCTCCTTAGTCTGGGGAAGGATGACGCCCTTGCCCGCGGCAAGACCTGTGGCCTTGATGACGACGTCGTGGTTGATGCTATCGAGGTAGGCAATAGCCTTGTTGTAGTCGGAGAAGTTCTCGTAGGCGGCAGTGGGAACGTTGTACTTCTTCATAAAGTCCTTCGAGTAGGTCTTGCTACCTTCAAGCCGTGCAGCCTCCTTGGAGGGGCCGAAGCAGGGAATGCCCGCCTGTCGGAACCATCCTTCAACGCCTTCGACGAGAGGAGCCTCGGGTCCGGGTACCACCAGGTTGACTCCGTTCTCCTGGGAGAACTTGACAAGGCCGGGAAAATCCTCAGCCTTGACGGAGGTGACATTGGTCACCTTGGGGCAGCCGGCAGTGCCTCCGTTACCGGGGACAGCGAAGATCTGCTCGACTCGAGACGACTGGTTGAGCTTCCAAGCCAGAGCGTGTTCACGGCCGCCGTTGCCGATGAGGAGAATTCGGAGGTGCGCCATAGTCGTTCGTTGGGAGGAGGACAAAAGCTGCAAATGCGATTCCGGAGGTCGGCGGCTGGTCGCCAAGTGATATCTCGACCGAGTGTCGTTTCAGGCGTTCCTGGAAGCCAGCACAGTCCAGGTGTCTTAAAAATCCTGATGCTCGAGTGATTTCCGAGTGCAATTGGCTCACCCGCAAGAGAAACCAGCTCTGTGGATAGAGAATATTGGTGGTGGTTGGCGAGGAGGGTTGCTTAAGCTGCAGCAACTTTTTTTTGTGAACTTTCTGCCCCGCGCCGCATGCGCTCGTTTCCAATTCCAGGTCGAGGGCCCCCCCATCTTAGGCTTTTGGCTACCACCTAACATTACATATACATGCACACAGCTTTTGTTTGGTCACTGACGAAGACAGCAGTCTTTAGGAGTGCATATTTTTGTATGCACTTTTGAGAGAACTGCTGCCTAGAATGAAAAAATTTAGTACTCGGGGTTGTCTGGAATTTTATTTTAAGCCATAGCTGGCCTTTTCGCGAAGAATCCGACTCGTCTTGGGAGGCCTTAAACGTACCATTCTTTCGACCGAGTACAACAAACAGGCTTTGGCAAACGCGGGGACCTGACGTTAGGTTCTCATTTGTATGCATTTATCGGAACCGCCGCTGGCCTTGCCCTGTCACAAGCTCTGAAACCGCCTCAGGAGCCACTTCTTTGTGCGCCAGCGTCATCGCCTCTCTCTTATTAACCCTTCCTCCCGTCCTTCTTCTTCCCCTCACTACTCATCCCTTCAACCAACTTTCCGCTACATCATGACCAGACCAGACGAGTCTTTCTTCAGAATAGCTAATTTCTACTCAATCGCCACGCCTGCTTCGTCTTCATCTTCTCTTTCGGATAATCCACCCGAATCTTGATTCGTCATTTTCGCTTTCGCATCTGGCCCGTCGCAATCAATCGCAAGGATTCGTCTCATCCAACCCATCTCCTCACTCGCACTTTGACGACTCTCACGTCGCCCTCGACACAATGAGTGAGACCCCATCTCAGCCAACAACCACTCCCGCGCGCCGTAGGCAGGGTCGCGGGAACGGTCGCTCTGCTGCCCACAAGGCCTACGCCTCCGAGAATGACGTTGTCAACGTCGATCCCTCTCGTTACGATCGCACTCCGCGAACTCCCCAAAAAGGCGCCGGCGCCGGCACCGACTCTTCTGCCGCCCAGGCGAATCCCACCAACTCCAGACAGCGATCTCGGAACAGCAACCACAACAACAATAACAAGTCCCGGGGCAAAAACATGCCCAACTCACCAGAGTCTGCCCGTCCCGGTCGCCACACTCCGCCTCATCAGTCCTCCTCCATGAAGTCGGCTACTCCCGCCTTCGCTGGAGCCACCTTCCATGCCTCTCCTGCGCCCTCCGCCTTGCCTCTTCCTAGCTTTGTCACCCGGCCATCTACTGAATCACCGAGCGTCAACAAGACACCGCGAGATGTTGTGCAGGAGCCTTCTCCTCCTACCGACTCTGAAGCGCCAACCCCCTCGCATCAAACTGCATCGGTCGCCCGGGAATCTCCGCTTGACTTCATGTTCCGCGCCCATCGTCAAGAGAAGGAGCGCCAGCGCAGTGGAAGCTCTTCCAGCTTCCGACCCTCTGGCCTTGCCAACGACTCGCCCTCTTCTCAATCTCCATTTGATCCCGGCAGCGCCCCCAAGGCAGCGACTCTGCCACAGACAGCCCGTTCTCAGGCTCGATTCCATTCTGGTGGTATTGACAGCGCCGAGCTGAACGGAACTCCGGGTCGCCCCATGGGCCCAGCCTTTTCGACACCTTATCAGGAACGCATCAAGGCTGCTCGCTCAAACTCCGCAAGGTCACCTGCTTCATTCGGCTCCTCTCAGCAAAGGACCAACCTGGCGACAGAAGATCCTGCGGAGGCTCTCAAGAAATTCCTTTTCAGTGGAAATGGCACAGCTGCATCCAGCTCTGTTCCTAATGGTTTCTCTTCCGCCCCTTCTTCTCAATCTTTTAATCACCCTCGGAGTGGTTCTGGCGCACCGGCTGCGTATGAAGGCCGTCCCAACAATCTCCAAGCCATGGAAGATGATCTTCGACGTATTCTCAAGCTAGATTTGGCCACGGGATCCTCGGGCGCAAATCAACGTCTATTTTCTTAGACTGCATCACCATCTCGGGCGTTTCACGGCTCAAGTGTTTTCATTGCTCCTCTTTTTGCATCTCTTTTCGACTGTCGGCAGTCCTCAGACGGCATCAACGGAACGAGATATTTGACGACGGTGTTTTTCGTCCTAGGGGGGGATTCGGTTTTGTCTCTGGACTGTCGCATTTTCAAAGGATTCAAGACAATCGGAAGGGGTGTTGGGTCAGGTTTTGTGTGATTCAGCTATGGGATACCTCGGAGTCATCTACTGATTTTTTACTACGTTTCGGACACTCTTCCCATGGGGGGTTAATGAGTCTCGAAGGTGGATTTGTTTATTTCGAGGGGCCTGGATGTACATTTGGGATGTGCGGCTTGTATCACGACGAATCATCTGCTTTTAGGGCTGGTTTTGATGATACCCAAGGGTTTTTTCTTTTTCAGTCGATACGAAAGCAAGCGGACTCGGGGACGGTAGACATGTTGACAAAGACGAAGACGTCTCCTTTTCTATAGGTGGGGAGGCATGAGTGTAACGATGATTAGCGATGATTAGCGATGATTACCTCCAAAAATCTAGCGACACGCGCCCATCTTACAGCAGCCCATACAGATATAGTGACATGCCGTCCCTTCCCACCTCACACAGTAGCCGGACAGTTGCAGTGATATGCCATTTTGCAGTCTGGGTTTTAAATGCGACGCACGGTTAATTAGGGCCAACCTGCCAACAAGGTCCATGATCCAGCAAAGAACGTGCCCTGCTTCCCGTGTGAGAACATCATGCCCGAGACAACACGCAGGCAATGCTGCTACAGATGCCCGAGTTGGCACCATCAGTTCTTGACTCGTCGATCGTCCACCTGCCAAAAGACAGTCTAGTACGCCGGCCCATACACATCCCCAGCTCAAGGTTCGCCTTCTTAAGCTGGTGCTGGTAGTTACTACAGTTAAACGACATGTCCATCTTCTTGGGATCTTCTGGGTGCGTGTAGGTGTAGTATATGAGCCGGAAGCAGGCGAGTCGCCCTCGCCATTGAAGAAGGACACCTGCTTCTTCTGGTCATCCGACTTAGGCTCGGCGCACAGGTCGGGCTTGAAGAGCGTCTCGTAGTGTTCCTCGAAGTACTTGGTGTCATTGTGGGTAATGGTGATGTCGTCGCAAAAGGCTGTGCCGCCGAGGACGAGTTTTGTCGAGGATATTCAGAACGGTTTCAGCGAGGGCGCAGAGAACCATATCGTCGAAGGATTCATTGGTAGTTTCTCTGATCTTGTTGTTCTTGATGCGGAGCTTGACGCCGGCTTTGGATCTGTGTAGAACTGTCTCGACTTATGTTTTGGTCCTGATATCACCGCTCTTGCTGATAAGGCCATCCTTCCACTTGTTGTAGAATTTATGGAGGTGATCAAAAGTAACCATCTGAGGTAGTTTGGGCAACAGTGTTTCCGAGTCGTAATCCCACAGTTTCATGTTGGAATCGTCAAATAGTCGCTCCACGATAGCAGAAGGAACATTGGCAGTTTGGCTTCCGGTGGCAAGGAAGAGGGCGATAAGTGGATGCACCATCTTATCGCCAAACTCGTTGCTAAAGAAGAAGAGTCGCAGCATGACTCTAATGAGGATCTGACCAAACACTGGCATGGTCCACTTGATGAACTTGAGGAAGAAGCCGAATCGCTTGATATCGGATGAGAACTGGGAGGCGAGCTTCCTGGGGAAGCAGATGGTCCAGAAGCCATCCTCCCTTTGCCGATGAGGCCTCCAGCTGGGCCTCCTCTGGCGGGTCGCCATACTGGTTGAAGAAGTTGAAAGTATGCTGGAAGATCTGTGGATTCTGTTACCGTGGTTATTCGGCCACCCCGAGGTATCGTAACTCACCGGAGAACCTCCTTGAACTCCATTGTCCATCCAGGCCACACCGTATTTCTCGTCCAGCGGGATGGGTGTTGCCTGCCCATCAACCACACCACAGGCCTCGAGCACAGTGACCTTGTACTTGTCACGATGGGTCGCCGAGTGGCGGCACAGGACTGCAATCACATTGGTACCGCAAGTTGCTCGGTGTAATACCACTGCATAGTTTTAATACTCACCATCCCAGCTGCCCCCGCCCCGACAACCACGACGTGCTTCTTGTTTCTACTGGAGGATGCCATTTCCACCAAGTATCTCTCAATTTACGGAGGTGTG
The DNA here is from genome assembly GCA_014824385.1 of Fusarium cyanostomum. NCBI lineage: Eukaryota > Fungi > Ascomycota > Sordariomycetes > Hypocreales > Nectriaceae > Fusarium > Fusarium cyanostomum. Next base: position 3,897 of record JABCKW010000146.1, on the reverse strand, counting down.
TCATGACAATAGAGTGAAGCGGAAACCCAGGCCTTGATGAGTAACAGGAGGTCGGTCACCGTACGACTTGCAATGCAAAGAGCCATGGCGGCTTCGAGGACGTCATGGACTTCCAACTCTTACTTTAGCCTTGACTTTCGGGCACAACATTGCCAGGCCGGGGGCGGGCCGCTGCATCGCCACTGACCATGCAGTCAATGGCAAGATGAATCGGTCCCGAGGGGAATGAAGAGATCACCGGGTTGACATGCAACCTGAATAACTACACTCTCGCTGTCGTGTATGTCTCCAGGGTAGCTGCAACGTCACTTTCCTCATTGTTGCCGGGACCATGACAGACACGACAGCACGTGACCCCGCGTTGACTGCCACATGGGGGAATGCAGGGATGCTTGCTTGAGGTAACTTAACACGCCTCGTCCTTAACTCAACTACCTTAATAAGACGTTTGTTAACTGTAACCCTTCGAATTAAAAAAATCACTTTCAAACCCGTCACCCGAAACTCAGTCGACTTCACCAAAAATCTTGCCCTGAAAACCGCTTAAGCTGAAGAGCGAAATGACTGGATCCCGCCAAGATGTCCCCGACCTAGGGAGCGACATGGACGAGGACGAGGCGCTGCGTTACGCCATCGCCCTTTCGCTCCAGGAACAGGAGGCGCAAGATCAGCAAACTTCGCAGATCCCGGAAGTCTCGACATCGACATCCCGCCGGAATGGGAATGGCTCGGGCGGAGCTTCCTCCGGTCTGCTCTCGCTCGATCGCAAGAAGATGGAAGAGGAAAGGCTGCAGAGATTAGCCAAGCGGCGCCGCTCGCTTTCGGACGACGACGATGTTATCGAGGTGCCACCGCCAAAGAGAATGACGCCCTCCGAACCGTCTAGGTCTTTGCCGGTATCTTCGTCTCCCATCCTGCCGCCGTTTCCAAACGGCGTCGTTAAGCGGACCTGGGCAAGAGGCTATCCACGGACCTCTGAGGACATCAAGATAGAGGAAGTATTCCAAAAGGAAAAACTCGAGCTTGCCGTGCTCAGCTCGTACCAGTGGGATGACGAATGGCTCATATCCAAACTCGACCTGAGCAGGACTAAATTGCTGCTCCTGGCATACGCCGAGAACGAAGCCCAGGTGCGCGTCAACCCTGACTCGCTCGGAAAGGCCATATTTGGACTTTTATTATACCGGACTAGACCTGAAGGCTGACGAAGGATCCTGCCACAGAAAACAGAAATGCGATCCAATACGCCACCGGGCATCAAGTTCTGCTTCCCGGCGATGAATGGGCCCGGGGCCATGCATTCCAAACTTCAGCTGCTCAAGTACCCCGACTATCTTCGAGTGGTGGTACCCACAGCCAATCTGGTCCCCTATGACTGGGGCGAGACGGGCGTCATGGAGAACGTTGGTAGCTGAACGAAGCTGCGCTTGCTGGCGCTCGAGACGATGGCTCGCTAACCAGATCCCTAGATGGTCTTTTTGATCGATCTCCCTCGACTAAAAGGCCCCGCCCTTCACCAACCAGCCGCATTCAGCACCGAGCTCGGCCGATTCCTGTCAGCGTCTGGCGTTGGCGAGAGCATGGTCAGCAGCCTTGCTAACTACGACTTCTCTCGAACGACGCATCTGGGCTTTGTGTACACCATGTAAGCCAGAGTGAACCCGCTGTAATTCGTCATGCTCGAATTGTCATGGCCAAACCCCATACGGATGGTGCGCTGATGCACAACTCTAGCCCAGGAGGACATTTAGGAGCTTCTCTCAAGCGAGTAGGTTAGTTGACGCATGTGTTTTGGCGAGATACTTGCAACAGTGGCTCACGTCGTCTAGGATATTGTGGGCTCGGCGCCAGTGTGGTTTCTCTCGGTCTAGCCACCGACGAACCCATTGAGGTGGACTTTGTGGTGGGTGCCTTCACTGCCGTATACCATTCGGGAGGGCCAAGTTGCTAACTATGTGTGAACCACTGTACCAGTGCGCCTCTCTTGGGGCTCTCAACTACGACTTGATGGGCGCAATGTACAATGCCTGCCGAGGTAAGGAGTTATCAATACTGTGCACCCCTCTCCCTCTCCTTGTCCACCCCACACATAGCACTGGATTGCGATGATGTGGACTGACGTAGTGACGACAATGGATGGCCTGACGCGCGACATAGGAGACGATGGCATGGCCGAATACAAGTCGAGGATAGGCCGAACGGGCGCGGCGGCCAAAGACAAGGCGTCAAATCCATGGCGACACAAGCTAAAGGACCGTTTCCGAATATATTTTCCGACGGACGAGACAGTGGGCAGGAGTCGAGGAGGGCGCATGGTGAGTGTACAGATCTCGAAAAACTGGAGAATCCTCACATGCGAACAATGCTGCAATCAGTGACGACGCTAACAAGAGGCGCGGATGCAGGCTGCGGGCACCATCTGCGTCCAGCCCAAATGGTGGCGCTCATCGACCTTCCCCACCGAACTGGTGCGGGACTGTGTGAATACTCGAGATGGGCTCCTGATGCACAGCAAGATGATGTTCGTGCGCAATGCGCCTCGAGACCAATCCCGCACGCAACCGGGAAGCCAGACGCGAACGCGACCGCGACCGGAGCAGCGGCGACGCGACCAGGAGCAGACTAGAGATGATGATGACTCAGCAGAGCCGAAAGCGGCAGAGACGTCGTCACTGGCCTGGGCGTATGTCGGCAGCGCAAACCTGTCGGAGAGCGCGTGGTGAGTGAGACCCTTTTTTACCCCCTCGTGAGACATGGGGGAAACATGAGACAGAAGACACCAAGCGAACACCCACGGCCAAAGTGCGGTGGTGCGTGCGGTGGTGGAGCGTCTTACTAGCTAGGTAGAGAGAGGTCTTGGAGAAACGACTTAGACTGAACGGTGACGATTGTATGAATCTGACGCTGACGGTTGCGGCCATGATGGGCCAAACAGGGGCCGCATAGTCAAGGACCGAGCGACAGGGCAGCCCAAGATGAGCTGTCGCAATTGGGAGAGCGGCGTCGTGGTGCGGGTTAGCAACTGCAGAGGCAGCAACAGCAGTAGCAGTGCCGTCGCGGGCTCGAGTGGCAGCACCAAGGTCAAGGCGGCGGAGGCCCAGGCACGAGCACAGGCGCAGGCGGGGAACACATCGGGCCAGCCGGACAAGGGAGGCGATACGAGCCAGACCCAAGAGCAGGTCACGGACATGGGCATATTTGATGGGACGGTTCCAATCCCGATGCGACTGCCAGGGCGACGCTACCGAGCGGGCGAAGAGCCCTGGTTCTACAATGCCCAGGGCTGAGTGACGAGGGCGCTGGCGCATGCGTTGGCCATTTTAGACAGTGAAGACGACGTTGAAGATGATGATGCTTGCTCCTGATGCCGTTTTTGAAGTTGTTTGCTGGTCTTTGCTTGTCGGCCGCGCCATTGCATCGGGCAAGCACAAGGCATTGAGATTGAGCAGGACTCAGCTAATTGAATTGCATGTGAAATGGATGGATTGTTCTGGATGTTCTGGATTCAGGAGTCAGGAGAGAGAGGGGTTTGCTGCCCGTCATAACGACGACGACGATGATGCTGATGTTTTTCTTCTGGGTAATGAGAGGGGCTCGCTCGGTGCTCCCAAGCTGCTATCATCTAGATGCTGCTAAGGCATGAAGACGTAATTGTATGATATCTCGATTGTGGCGATGCCAAGATGGGAGTTGGTTGAAGAGCCGTGGGACCGGGGGTGTTGGACCAGCAGCAGCAGCCCGACGTGATTCAAGGTTGCTTTCCCGCTCGGTACGTAGCGGGCTGCCACAGTGCTGTTCAGTGCTGGCACAGTGGTATTATAAAGCCAATTGGAGAATCCCACCCAATGGGAAGCTGACATCCCGGCTCATCGGCTCTCCCACTTTGCTCCTCAGAGG
>JABCKW010000145.1:0-22891 GCA_014824385.1 Fusarium cyanostomum | reverse complement strand
TATCACAGAAGAAAGACACGGAACTCTACGACACCATCTACGACGTCCGCAACAAAGCAGAGGTGTGTAGCCCTCCCTAGATCTAGCACTATTACGACATCCGCAACAAAGCAGAAGTGCGGGGCCCTCCCTAGATCTAGCACTATTACGGATACAATATCCGCAACAAAGCAGAAGTGCGGGGTCCTCCCTAGATCTAGCACTATTACAATATCCGCAACAAAGCAGAAGTGCGGGGTCCTCCCTAGATCTAGCACTATTACAATATCCGCAACAAAGCAGAAGTGCGGGGCTCTCCCCAGATCTGGAAGACCGATCGGCCGTGACCCCGACCAGCCTGGCCCCGACCGCAAATGGGGTTTCAAAATGCGTGACGCTGGATTCCTCCTGCTACCACGCAGAACGCAGGGTGACTAAAGTGAGGCGGCGTTCGCCCAGGAGAGACTGGCGTTCGCTGCCCAACCCGATCCTGAGCAGACAGTCGAAGGGACCATGCAGCGACTCCTCACTCTGGCCCTGCAATCCGATGGACTGCCTACCCGCGAACCTACCTCGATAGCCTCCTTCAATCCCCATAACACTCGGTTTCGAACCACGCTGGAACCGGACGACGACGATGAGATCGTATATACAAAGCTACAACAGCTCGGGCAAGGCGGTCAGGGCCAAGTGGACAAGGTCGTTGACATGCATCATGGCAAGCACTATGCCTGCAAAGTTGTCGCCGTGAAGGCGGAGATACCGGAATGGGGGATATACTCGGAGAGAGCGTTCAGGGCTAGGGTCGAAACAGAAGTGAGGATGGTCCAGAGCCTGAAGCATGTAAGTGCCCTCCTCTGGCTCTCGACTTTCTTACGCTGACAAGCGCACCAGGGATTCAAGCACGGTCGGGATATCGAAATTTTCATGCCTGTGTATGAAGGCAGCCTCCACGCCCTGATACAGCGATACAGACCAATGGCCCCGAAGGTGTTGAGGGCTATAGCCTACAGGATGCTCTACCAGATCTTGGACGCGCTGGACTTTGTCCATACTCACGATCCGCAAATCATTCATCGAGACATAAAGCCTCCAAATATTCTCTACCGAGGCAACGAGTTCTTTTTGACAGACTTCGGGATCGCCAAAGTCGTCGATACATCAAATACCGTCGCTGGAGCAGAATGGTAAATGGCGCCCGAAGTTCGGGAAAACGGGGAGCAGACGCCAAAGGTTGATATCTGGGACCTCGGCGTGACAGTGGTGGAGTGTTTGGTGGGGATCCCATCCGAAACAGAGAGGAAGGAACAGTTCAAGGATTGGACGCACTGGTATGAGCACCTCCAGTTTCTCCTGAACCGGGACGAACCTCGCTTTACATCTATGCTCGCCATCGGCGCCGGTCGGCGTCTAACAGCTCGCGACCTCCTTAACGCCTTCGAGCAATCCACTGACGCCCCATTACAGAACCCGCCAACTAATATCACCTTAGCGAATTTTAGAATATCATCACTTGCGAACCAGGCAAACGGAACGACAACGATATACTCAGCAGTACCTACTCCTATGGATTGGACACAAACGGTAGCCACAGCGTTCTTCCAAGGAAATCCTCAGCCCACGCAGCGCAATAAGAGCATGCAGCCACCGCAGCCAAACCCAGTGGCAATTCAATCGCCAATTGTGCCTCCCAGTCGACCAGCGCAGCCAGGAGCCAGGCGTGGAGGGCCTGTTAAGTCGGTAAAGTCTACCGACGAAAGGCAGAAGAAACGCCACAGGCGTAATGGGTCATCGCAGGATGGGCGTCGTGCACCGTCTCAATCTGCAGGGGTACCAAAACGAAGCGGAAAGCGGCGACCGTCGAAAAGCGTACACAAGGCACAGGAGATACAGGCATTAGGATCCGTTCCAGGCAGCCAAAGGCAAGTCTGATGTTGGACGAGAATGCTGTACATCCAATCATTTCTTCTGTTGGTGAAAGAGATCTATACACCTCTCTTATGAGTCACACGATCTGCATTCTTAGGCAGTTCCCCAGAAGATATTCTTGGCTCTGCGATAATGTCGGGGTCCTGCCTGCACTGGAATGATGCAAGCTTGTGTGCTGCGATATGCAAGAAGCCAACGGTGCACATAAGTCCAAGAGAGGTACTACCACCATCCTCGCTGACGTGCAGCGTTGCACACAGCAGAACGTGGCACTACTGATGGGATATATATCCCGGGGGCATTCCCAATGTTAAGATCGGAAAATTCAAACGGAACTACCATACCTTTGCGCCCGAAGCCCGCCAGATCTGTCACTCCACCGTGTCGCGAAAACCCTCACACTGACCTGCCACAGCTCAGCCGAAGCAAAATGCCAGACCTGGTAGACAACGTCGATTCGAACCAAGAAGGCCCGCGAAACATGGGCACATGGTTTCGGGACCGGCGTGCTGCCACCGGGCTGATCGAATGGACAACAGCAGCGCCAGACGCCTTTAACACATATCTAGCAACGGTCACAGAGAGAATCCCCATAGAAGAGAACCGACCAGAGGAGACTCGCACCCTGAAGATTGATGCCCTCTTCTACGATGGACGCCGGACCGCCTTGATCTACCAATGCGTTCAGCAGCCTATAGATCTCCGCAATGTCATCTTACACGTCCAAAAGCCTGTCGGGCAAGATAGGCGTGCCTTGGCCAGAATTATAGCCACACAAATCCGATCCCTACATGTCCACTTTCAGCTTGATCACCCAGCCTTACGGACCGAAAGTTTCGTTTTCTTCGGGGATCCCAACAAGCCAGATCTTACCAAGCCCTATGTTCTCGACTGGGCGCGATCAGCATCTCCCGACATGTACCAACATCCCGAATACCAAGCAGACAAACCTCTCTGGTCCTACCAAGTCTGGACTTTGATGATGGTGCTGTCTGAGATTGCCGAGTGGCAGCCGCTCGACAGAGCATTCCAGGACGAAGCGGAGTTGCGGAGCAGGAAACTAGAGAGGAAGCGGCTGGTGACGAGTCCGGGTTGGAAGGGTGCCATGACCGCCGAGATTTTCAAGTACGGCTTCGGATTTCTCGAGAGGATTGCAACACACTTGAGCAGTACAGCCGGTGGGACGTCAAACGCTTCTACGATAGATTGTGCGAGCTTCTGGCGCCGCCGTGAAGAGTGAATATACACTTCAGGTCTGGGCCTTGCTAGCGATGATGGTTGGCACTGTATTGCTATTAGTCTGTCGAATGTGAGCATCACTTCATCTCAGCATAGCCATCTACCTTTATTGCTTGTTCATAATCTGCTCGTCCTATCTTTACTTCGTCTATCTTTCGAGCCGCTTCATACATGGACCACCGTGTTATCGAGACTCTGGTTCCATGTTGAGGCCAGCCTTCTTAGTTGCTGCAAGATGGCCGAAGCAAGACGCAGTCGATTCTGCGTCAACAGTTCATAGAGTGCGGCGGCGCAGAGTGATAGGGCGAGATCGCGTCCATGAACGTATCATCAGGCCAATATGCACTTTTCCGCAAATCAGTGAGCCATCCGATGTGCTGTATTCTGGCCTCCTGTGGCAGTTGGTCGGCGTTGGCCTGTAGCGTTCCGGGTTTGGGCCTCCATTAGCCCCCATCATCGTCGTGCCCCCTGAACTACGTAACGATATCCCGACGACTCATTTGTTGTTAGACAGTGTCCGTGTTCGTCTCCAGTGAGGCCGATTCACGGGCAAAGGGTTCGACTGGCGGTTGACTCGACGGTGCGAGAGCCGAGCGCGTCACGGGCCAGAGCTGGCCCCCTTGCAGTCGTCCTGGTGCAGCCGAGTGAGCCGACGGCTCTGGGTGGCGCGAGTCTGATAAGGCTGGCGATCCATGCGGGGAGATGACGATCCAGCCGCGGAGGATCACGACACGCCCTAGCCACCGCGCGACAGGGGTACGATAGGCAACCAGGGCCCATTAAACGCGCTGAGCGACATAAACAAGATCGCAACCTCAAGGCGAAGGTCTTTGGAAAACACTCCGTCACGGATTCCGTAATGTCGAAAACGGCAGCTCGGGAAGTTCGTGAGCCATCCTGCCAACCCTTGGTGTGTCGCCTGCAGTGATTTCTAGCCACGGATTGTTCGCCTATTGGTACGTGACTTGTCCAGGACGCTGCCCTCCTTAACAATGGGAGGCTTCTCGGTCCTCCGCACCGTGAATTCGTTTGGCTCCCCGGTGGAGAGCCAACGCTCGGGGTAGAAAGTTGGAGTATGCTCCATCAGCTTCACAATCTCACCCTCGGCAAGCTTACAGTGGACATAAACCAGGCAGAGACCGAATGTGTACTCATACTGTGCCAAAGGCGTAGCTAAGACACGCCGTATGGCCTCGCGATCAACAAACTGCTTTTAAAATAAGATTTACTGCATATGATTGGGACTGCTTGGGTTCGATGTTCGTGCTGTCGATGGAGTGACAATAAACGTAGGGCTTGCACCCCGCCTCACCATATATAGGGTTGAAGTCTCCGCTACGGTTAGCAATATAATCGCCTATCTAGTTCTGGAGACACTAGTCGCATAAAATGGCCCAAATTCGGAAAGAAGCTCAAAACTTGACGGGATCCCGAATTCTCTAGTGGATATGGCCGTATGTATTATCTATAGACAACGCACGTCGAGAGAAGCTCTGGACACCGGACCAGGAAAAAGTATTTTCCGGAACCCATCCTCCGTTTGCGTTCGGCTGGTTCACGGGCAGCCCAACCAAAGGTTCGCTGCTTCTTATCTCAAACGCCCGACGACGAAACGACATCGCAAGGTTGACTCTGCAAGGACGTGCTGTGATATCACGCTCTGCGCTCCCATTCGAAAACTCATCCTCCACAACGGAATACACGATAGGGCGCAAGGCGCCGCCTGATCGGGCACGAAATCGGTATCGCCTTGGATGGTACCAGGACACAATACACCACAAGAATGGCCCCCTTGCTATCGAGCAGGCAAGCAGAAGAGCTGTGCGTATGGAGCATGGCGAGACAGGGATGTGGATATGCTGTAGAGCCACGTTGACCATGATCCCCGCAGACACAAGTCGATCATAGCGTACCTGTCGGCAAACGGCCTCCCAGATGCGGCCGCCGCGCTCAGGACAGAACTAGATCTCCAGGAGGATGTTTTCGATGCAGCTACGGCTAAAAAGTATGAGACGTTGCTGGAGAAGAAATGGACGAGCATTGTCCGGTTACAGAAAAAGGTATGTTTATGCAACAAGGCATTGATGGTGGCCTATTTGCGCAACGGCCCTCTAAACAGTTTTCGTAGATCATGGACCTGGAAAGTCGGAACGAGTCCTTGCAAACCGAACTCGACAATGCGACGCCGACCTCGCTCTCAAAGCGCAAAGACCCTGCGTCTTGGCTCCCCAAGGCCCCTCCTCGACATACCCTCGAATCACACCGCGATACCATCAACTGCGTCGCATTCCATCCAGTATTCTCCTCGATCGCATCCGGATCTGACGATTATACAATCAAAATCTGGGACTGGGAACTGGGAGAGTTGGAAAAGACCATCAAAGGCCACACGAGAGCAGTTTTGGATGTGGACTATGGTGGCCCAAGAAGTGGTTATCTTCTAGCATCTTGCAGCTCGGACCTAACCATCAAGCTGTGGGATCCTGCAGATGACTACCAAAACATCCGGACTCTGACAGGCCATGACCACAGTGTGAGCGCCATCCGCTTTATACCCTCGGGAGCTACCGGCGCACCGTCATCTGGAAATCTACTTGTCAGCGCGAGCAGAGACAGAAGCCTCAGGATATGGGATATCGCTACGGGGTATTGCGTGAGGACGCTTTATGGCCATAGCAGCTGGGTCCGCGATGTCTGCCCCTCGCCCGACGGACGTTTCCTTCTCTCGACCGGAGATGACATGGCTGTTCGGCTATGGGATATCTCGGCAGTGGAACCGGAATCAAAGCTGACAATGTTCGGCCATGAGCATTTTAACGAATGCTGCGCCCTTGCGCCACCCTCCTCATACCAGCACCTAGCTCCCATAGCCGGGTTAAAGAAGCCTCCGCCGGCGAACAGCACGGCAGAGTTCATGGCCACTGGTTCCCGGGACAAGACGATAAGGCTCTGGGATGCTCGCGGAGCTTGCATCATGACGCTGGCAGGGCACGACAATTGGGTGCGGGCGGTCGTGTTCCACCCGAGCGGCAAGTATCTGCTCTCGGTGTCGGACGACAAGACTTTGAGATGCTGGGATCTTAGCCAGGGAGGCAAGTGCGTCAAGGTGCTTGGGGATGCGCATGAGCGATTCATCACCTGCTTGAGATGGGCTCCGGTGATCGTCAAGGACAGCGCCAGGGCTGCCGAGGTGCAGCAGAGCGAAGGAGGCGGGACGCCAGGCCGCAACGGCACGGAAAAGGCTGCTGTTGACGTGCAGATCCGCTGCATCATCGCCACTGGGGGCGTGGATCAGAAGCTGCGGATATTTGCAAACTGAGGTTGGTGATGATTGGCAGTGGAGGCGGAATAATGGAAGCCGTGGAAGTGGATTCCAAGTCCCATGACATGACTTGACGTCAAGAGATTGCGTGTAGACCTTTTTGTGGTCTCGACATGGGGACGTGACAAGAGCGTTGAACGGTAACGATGGCCATGTCTTATTGAGTTGCCAGACAGTATGGAAAAAAGAAACAAAACAGTCATAACTGAGCATCATTCCGCTCTCGCTCGTGCTCAGAACAGACCCCCGTCATAGCATGCCCTCAGATCATCCTTCATGACCCGGCAGAGAAGAAGAAGAGGCCGAAGCCCAGTTCGCGGCCATTGTCCCGATCCCAGAACTGGGCATGCTCTTGAAGAACGCTGCCCCCTTCCGCATTCTTGTCGTTAGGCTCGTCTAGAGTAGGACGGCGACACTCGCATCTTTTGGTCTCGGAATGCAAGCAACCCGCGGGCTCATTCGGAGGCTCCATGAAACAGCAGGCGGTTTAATCGACCAACAAATGCCCAAGGCCAAGTGTATTGTAAAACAATCCAAAGGTCTGATGTAAATTGAGCGACTAGATCTGGAGGGATCAAGAGCCTCTAGGTTGCCGATGCTGAACATTCCGTTTTCGAACTACTGACGTAATTTAACACACTTCAACATGTGATTGTATCAAAGGTGGACGTCACTGATTCAAGACTGGCCTTTCATCTTTTGCCCCATGCCGATGCGGCAGTGGTACCAGTCAATTCTTAAATCATGTTGACCTGAAAGTCAAAGAACAACGCCATGCTATCTCCATGCTCCGGACTTTGTCAGTGTGTGCCTTCCCAGCCAGCTGTCGTATATCTGGCTCTACATGTTGCCTTGTTTGCCAAATATCGATCAAGTATGCAGCTTCTTCTTACACACGTATGTACCGCTGTTGTTCTAGCTCAATCATGCCTTATGCCTCCTCGAGGTATGCCCGGCCGCACGTCTCTGCCTTCGCTTTGCGTACATCAAGCCGCAAACGTTGCAAAGCGTATCTGGGCCCTCGGGACCTTTTCGCCATCTGGGTGTGTTTATTCGTCCGCACCGCTCACAGGTAGGGTTGCTTTGCCGCGTCTGATATGCTGCTTGTCAGCTTGTGGAGACTCGAAATGCCAATGCTGGAAGTTACGCACCCGCTTGGAATGATGGTCCGAGGTTGCTGGAGCATGTGTGGTGTGAACATCCGGAGAAGCACCGGTTTGGCTCGGGTGCCGCAGAGTAGAGATCTTGCCGAGCTGGGCAATGATGTTTCCTGATGACGCCATGATGGCGGACAAGTCGGTGTCTCTTGTTGGATTCGAGTTTGACTTGATATCTGCGTACCCCGGCAACTGGCCCGTCAACAGGACGAGTTTGTCGACATGTTCTTTGATCTAAGTATGGCCCGAGTCGTTAGTGGCAATTGCCCAGGGCGGGCGGTGGGCTTACCGAGTCGTAGCAGTCGCTTTGCAACAAGACATTCAACGAGATTGCAAAGTTGGGGGATTCTTCGAGTGGACGCATCTCGTCGTGGGAAAGACCGGCAAGTAGACACGCTGAGGAGAGTATTTCCCGAGCGACCGGGCTTGAGGCGATATCCGCCATGAAGAGATATATATATGCTGCTGGAGCAGTTGGTGACTGGTTGAGTGAACGACGAGATGAAGACAAAGTAAGTGATGAGAAGGAAATCGAGAATTCAGGGTCCAACAGTCATGGGATTGTATTGTAGGTATGGAAGTTGCATGCTGTAATGAACTGAACCAGAGGCGATGGGCAAGTGGGGCTTGGCCTGGACCCTGAAAACACTCCTGCGGGGAGTGCCTCGAATGGGACTGTCCATTATTGGTGGGGAGAGAAGGAGGGGGGGACCCTAGAGGCAGAATGCGACACTACAATATAGAGATTTAATTACGTGGACTACAGGGACAGGAGGAAGACCTCCGCCGAGGTGGCAATACATGACGATAAATGCGGTCCAAGAAACTTGATTAGTTTGACGACCGGTAATAAAAGGATTGGAATAATACTAAGGCTTAGACTTAATTATAGTCTTGAGATAATATTATTAAATAGTAGATCGGGAGAAAATATAGCTATCAGATGGCCTTCGGTCTGTGGGCGGGCCATCTTTTTCTTGGGCCGCGTGAATACCTAATTACTGATCAAATAACACCAGATTAGCCATCAAATAACACTGGGTTAGCCACCCCTTGGCAAAGGCCGTCTCTATTTACCAACTCCATGTCTCCCTCCCCAACGCCAGATCCTTTAACCCGAGAGAGCCGCCAACTCTGCGCCACAGCTTCCCCAACATCCTCAGCCATGGTAGTCAAGTTTCAGGTCCTTGTCTTGGAAGCACCACCATCGGCTTGTGGGCTGCTCCCCTAGCTCCCCTCCCCATGCACAGCTGCAGCTCCTCCGCACCCATTCCCTTTGGTGGCGTCAAGCTAGAGCAAACACGCGACTCGCATTCCGCATGCCAATTGTGTCCTCGGAGTTGTTCCCATTGGATGTCAAAGCCCAAGGGCTGGGGTAGTGATAAACTCTCTGATTTGTGCTAATATCAACTGTTTTAGACAAGCCGTAGCTCATCATCTAAGATAGTGTGCTGCCATGCGAAACACCCATCAGTGTCGATGAAGTGGTGGTTCCATGTCCTCAGCCAAGCCTCCCGGGCCTGGGTTCTAAACCCCGATAGAATGTAATGGCAGGCGAAGCAGATGAAATGAGCAAAGCAGATGAAATGAGCAAAGCAAAGGTTATGTAGTCTAAAGCGTGGGCTGTGCCACTACCTCATGTATGCGATCGTGTTCGATATGTCATGTTGATCACATGATGTTGCGGCCTTCAAGGACTTGGCTGAGCTCCTTGAGCCGTACTGGCTTTGACAGAAACAAATCGATGCCAGCTCCGAGTGCTTCTTCCTGGGCCTCCTTCGACGCCAACCCTGACAGAGCGAAGATGGGACACCGGGAGATCTGTCCATCTTTCTCAATCCTCCGGATCTTGCGGGTTGCCTCGAACCCATCCATGACCGGCATAGATATATCCATAAAGATGCACTGATATCGCCCGTCCGAGTCTCGGTAAGCGTCAACCGCTTGTGACCCATTTGTCACAGAGTCAAAAGTCTGGCCTAGCTTCTTCATGTAGGCTTCTAGAAGACGCATGTTGACGGCATTGTCTTCTACGAGAAGAAAGGGGCGTTTTGAAGGATTGGGCGATGCTCCAGAAGATGCACCATACGGCACAGACGTTCTCGCGCCCTCGGATAAAAAGTGTCGTGACCTGTCAAAGTGACCGCCGTTTCTCTCATCAACTGCGTCATTGACCTCGACGTCCGGTTCAGATGCAGCATCATCAGCCAGTGTCGAAATACTTGAGGAATCTGTGACTTCTGCTTGTATCTTGATCCAGCGCTTGGAACAGAGCAAGAGGGCTTTGGCGAGCTTCCTGGGACCGAGCCTGGATATCAGAAGCCGTTAGCAAAGAGAACCATCACCTCAACTCAAAGCTTCTTACGGGTGAGAAATGTAACTGAACAGACCCCGCCTGGCCTTGCCAACAGCTGACTTGTGAGACTTTTCTAGTTGACGAGCAACACTAGCGGTGCTGCATACGACAATCACAGGAGGTGACTTGTCGGTTCGCTTTTGTTTGAGCATTGTGTCAAGCTGCCTTTCATCACATAGGACCAAGTCTGGCAGCAGCTCTCCTCTCTCATGGGGCCTGATGACTCGCAAACGCAATTGGTCTTGACAGATCTTCTCCAACAGGGCGTTCTCGTCGAATTCTGATGGATCCCATACCTCGCCGTGCGGATAGCTGGGGGCAGCAGAAAAGCCTACGAGAGAGACGCGTAGATCAGTCAGTTCATGAACTGCAACCCTATGCTCGCCAAACCCTGATGTTGTCTCAGCGAGAGGGGAAGTCGTGATGCGCATCGGAAGCCTAATGGTCATTTTGGTTCCTCTGCCCACCCTGCTCTGAACCTGAATTGAACCATCCATTGCCTTGATGATCTGCTTTGCGAGGCTAAGGCCGAGGCCGGCCCCTGCTGTAAGGGTGTTCTCTTGAGCAAACGGGGTAAATATACGATGGCGGAGATAGTCTTCTCCTATGCCAGATCCAGTATCTGTGATACTGATTCGGACGATACGTTCCTCAGAATGTGCTGGAGAGGCAGCCTCCTGGGAGATGGTGACCTTGATAAAGCCACGGGCCGTGTATTTGAGAGCATTCCCGCAAAGATTCATGATCACCCGTCGCAATGCTCCCGGCTGAGTGCAGAATTCCCAGTTCACAGCAGGGTCAATGTCGACAAGAACACGGACCGAACCGTGCGGGGGGTGCATGCTTTGGCCCTCGTCTCTCTCCGCAGCTGTAGAACCTGCGGCATCCATGCTATCGAGCCGAGAGACCGGGTTATCATCAGCCTCTCGATGGAGTTGGCGCCTGTAGAATCGCGACTCGGATTGTTGCTGAAAGACATGACCTGCATATATGCAATCAACAACTTCTTCAACTAGGACGTCCACGGCGGTATCCGAAGCAATGCGCATCATGCCGTCTGTTATTGAACTCCTCCGGCCGGAAGCTAAGCCTCGCCACTTGGGCCGCCCATCCGAAGCATGCTTTTCTTTCGGGCTATTAATAAAATGATTGATCTTGGCCCAATATAGTAGATGGTTGATGGTATCCAGAAGCGTCCGACCGCAGGTTTCGAGAGATCCTAGCACATCACTCTGGAAGACGTCAAGAGAGGTATCTCGGAGGAGCTCTGCAGCCAAAACTATGCCGTGGAGTGGAGAGCGGAGCTCATGGGATAGTGAGCTCAGCAGATCCGTCGTTGCCGTCCTCACAAGGGATGTCTTCAACTGTTCAACGTCAGACATGACGACGGTCCCAAATGCTGATAGGTAACTGAGTTCGCCCTGTACGGTGAAGATGCGCGTTGGCGTCATGGTATAGATCAAGCCACATGAAAACCAGCGCTGGCGTTGCTGGTCCCATAGGGGTAGAAAACAGACGCTGCGAACTCCTGGAAAGAGGGCGCCAAGTACCTTGCCCTCGTTCTGTCGTGAAAAAGGGTGCTTGAGTTTTCGTTGCGACTTCGAGCTGTGGTTCGTCTCGCCGTTTTGTACGGTTGGATCTTCGCCTGCTGTGGCCTCTCCGCTCGACGGCTCGCTCGAGCAGATGGTTCCATTCACGTCAAAGTTGAAGATTTTGCCTTTCGGGTATCGGCGAAGTAGTTTCTGAAGAAATCTTTCTGGGATTTGAAGCTGATCCGGGGTAGGAAGCTTGCCATCGATGCTAGAGACCAAAGAGGTGGAAAATCCAAGAACGCTGCATCTCGATTGCGGCCCCTCGCTGCCATTGACGGATTTGGAGGAGGAGTTGGATCTCTCGCCATCGTCAGATGAAGATGATGGTTGGTAGCGATGGGCGGCTGACGGCCCGTCCTGTGCAATACCGTTGCTAGCGGAGTCGGCGAGAGGGCTAACACTTGCGTCGACAAAAACCACTCCCTCAACCTCAATGGACTCTCTGATGATATTGGCGGCCCTCGAAAAGATGTCATGTACATGCAATCCCTCATATTCCTCGCGTCCTGCCGGCCCTGAAGACGTCACGTCTGAGGGAGCGAGCGGTGACGTGAGAGGGGATTGCAGTTCCTCCGGCTCTGTTGCTTGCGATTCCGCGAAGTAGTCCGCGGTAAGCTCTCGCTGGCGTTCAAGATCCTGCTGATGTTTGTTCAGGAAACCCTCTTGCGTTGCATCTGCGTTATCAAAGCCAGGAGCTAGTTTGTGTCGCCAGCCTGACATGGTGGCCTTGCCTTCTACATAACTTCCTAGACCCCGAGCCATGCGTTCTCCGGAATGACGACCATCACCGTACTTGCGTAATTTGAGGTGGCTGAGGATGGCTGCTGATAGGTCTTGCATAAGATGGATGGACGACTCATCGAGACCTGATCGAGGTTGGGTGTCAAATACACAAAGAACGCCTATATTGATGCCGCGGTTGGAACGGATCGGAACACCGGCGTAGAATCGGTGTTGCGGCCATGCTTGGCAGTATGACCTCTGTGAGTGAATGGGATCCCGAGTCAGGTCATCAATAATCGTGACGGGAGTGTCTTGGTGCTTCGATGTTCGTCCTGAATCTGAATGCATGAGAATATGCCCACAGAGACCTTGGGACCTTGGGATGGCCGTGCCGCAGAGCCAGAGTCCCTGATCATCAGACCGTGGCGGACGCGTGCTGGGCAAAAGAGACGATGTTGGAGTAGCCTCAGCAATGACATGTTGGTATTGACGATCAAAGAGAGAGATTAGGGCACGGGAAGCGTTGAGTCGTGACACGGCAAGGGCGGCGAGGGCTGTGAGGGCGGCATCTGGACAGCAGCGTAGGACGGATGATGGGAGTAGGTTTGAAGCATCGTTGCGAACGGTGTTTGCGATCAAGAGCGAATCGTACCTGAGGAATCAAATATGGATTAGCTCTCGTGGTTTGCCTTGCGAACAGGTAAGCGAAGAAGGTGAGATAGGTACCTGAAAGTCTCTCGCTCTCGTGTTGTTTCTGAGACGGTTCTAGCATCCATGACAAGGGCAGGGGCACCCGCTGTGATGTGCGAGCTTTCGCGGCGAATTCATCGCCGGGCATGCGCCCAAGATGTTTCTGAAGGGAAGCAGCTGGACATGCAAGGCATGTGAGAAGTGAGGACAAAATAGACAGGCAAAAAGGTGGTGGTGAAAGAGGTGAAGATGTGCGAAGATGTGCGCGGGGCCGTGGATCTCCTGGAGAGCCCGGAGTTTCGGAGGGGACGATCGACGAGATGGACTAACCTGCTTTAGAAGAGCAATGCATTAATGATCGGGCGATCTGGCAGCGCAAAATTCCGACGGGTGATCCAAGTAAGTAAGCTACTCCACGCCGCCTCGTGCCTTGAAGCTTAAAATAGTAGGATGCTGTTGTCGAGATGCTGTCTTGGTATAAAAAAAGCTATCTGGCTCTTGAGTTGATGATGTGACACTTGGCCGTTGGAATCTCCATCGCACCAAAGCATTTGTTATTTGCGCCGTTGCCCATCGGAAAGCTGGATATCTGACTTCTACAGACAGTACAGGGGTTGCGGTCTAGACCCGGGTGGTGTGTGCCACAAGGGCCACCATCGCACATGTAACACTGTTCTCGATCCCCGTGGCCCCATGTTGATTGCAACCCAAGGATAGTTGCCGATATGCAAGGAGTATCGGTTTGGCGGTTCTTGAGAATGGGATTGGCAGAGTCCTCAGCAAGCAACAGCTTGTTGACTGGCATGTGGCCTCCTCCGACAGCGTAGCCCAGAGGTGACGAGATCAACAATCCGCTGGTCATGTTCGGATGAGAAATCATGTTCGGATGAGAAAATCGTTGGGCCGATCGGACAGAGAAGATCCAACGATCCTCATCGACAACTTCAATGTCACATCCGCCATTTCACGAGGCTAAAATACCCTTTTCTACGGTGGATCTCGCTGTCTACTCCGCCGAAACTGCTATCAATCAATTCTTTGCCGTTCACACATGCGTGGCGAGGCAACAATGCGATGGTGCGACAAATCTCGCCGAGGGAACTGTGAAACCTGTGGCCGTTCGGGGTTCTTTTAGCTACACACTCACATCGGGAGCCGATGAGTCCAAGATCATTCAATTTCAAGCTGCAGTGCCGACTTTGATCGAAGAATCTTGGATACGAGTTCACGAACAAGCTGTTCCGCCGTATACTTTCCACGGCCTGCTGTGTGGGAAGATCCCTGTCCCACTTACTGTGCAACCGTAGAAGACCTTGCAAGGTATGTCGAAGCTGGAAATCGCTCCAGGGGTTTACTAATACTATATGGTAAGGTTCTTCGCAACACCGTGGAATGGAAGGCAGCATATCGACCCGGACGCAATCTAAGCCGTTCGCCGCGACTACCCGGGCTGGATGTTTTTGTGGATCCTGAGACTGGCTAGGTACATCACGATTTGCCCATTCGGGATATCTCTATGGTGTCTCAATTTTATTGGCTTCATGGATGGCCGGTGTTGGTATTACTATCCAAACTGTGATGCCCTCAGGAGTGTATTCTGGCAGGCATTTGAGCTGGCGATCGGCACCCTCTTACATGACGAGAAGCGCGGGATCCAGATCGCGACAGTGGCTGGCCTATTCCTCCGGTATGGCTTCGCCTGGGCGAATGGAAGTCAAAAGCAAGCAGAAGAGGGCACGATAGCCTTTAGATGCCTTGATGCGTTCTGCGCAACTGGCAACTAAACCACCGCTAAGACGTGAGTCTGCACGTAGTGTGTGCCAGGCTGGGGTTCGGAGTCAGGATCATTAGCCCCCTCATTCCCACGCTGAGTTCACCCTGTAGCTCTGGCAAGGCCTCCACGGTTTGTATCCAGCCCAGCCTCCACCCTGACCATGCCTTTCCCGATTTCATCGTGGCGGTGAATGAGATGGAAACCGTACGTGTCTGCCGACTAGTGCCGCCGGAGGAAACTCAAGAGAACAGCAAGATGCTTCTGCGTGGCGTCCGGCTGGGCTGTGATGTGAAGAAGGCTGTGGCATCATTAACAACCCCAGTCAGTAGGGGCTCATGGAGAATTCAGGGCTAAACGCACATGAAAGGCGGCTCGAAAGAGAAGAGGATGCTCCCTAGTCCAGTGGTCCACCATACGATGAGATTAGACAGTTATGCAGACGCTCAGGGCGACCAGCCATCCCGGAGCATGCCTGCCGAAAACGTGGGGTCGTGCCGATCCTCCGAGCCCGATCTCCGGCTTCGAGATTCAGACTTAACTAGCAACCAAAAGACGGGGCTATCGGAAGCCGTATCAGTGTAATTACTACAGGCGGCTCTCCAGATACGACCTCTTCATCATGGCAATGCGGTTTGATTCACCGTAAGGACCTTTAAACGTATTTATACCCTTGGAAGACAATGAAAAGTAAACACCCTGGCTCATAGCATCAGGTCCAACCTGGTTCGCTTTCCCCCTTTTATCTCATTCATCTCAGAGACGCCAAAGCGGTCTTCCTCAAATTCGCGTTTCCTTCTTCTACTGCGCTCTGGTTCATCCGCAGTACAAGCGCCTTCACCCGAATAGTGCGTGTCGTTATAGTACGCACTATCCACATCTGACGTTGTATCGTAGGGTCCAAGAACGTAAGGCTCACTCTCATCCTGTTGTCCGTTGCTACCGGTTGTCTTTCTTTTCTTTGGACTCTCACTTCGCGACCTCGAAGCGTTTAAGATGGCGCGGCATCTTTCTGAACCTGCATCCTCAATCTCACGCTGTTTTTGTTCATGATCCCACACAAGGAGCCGTCGTTCTTTGCCAGAATCTAGAAACTCCTTGAAAACCGTAGGCGAAAAAATCGTGTAGGCGAATCGGGCAAATAAATATTCGAGTGACACGGGTGACGGGAGCGTATGCAACAGCCGATTATGGAACCTCCGCGGCAGATCACCACTTGGCGTAGAGTTGAAAACATGTCCAACGAGATGAATTGGTTGTGCGCTCGGTCTATTTTCCGCCGCGTCACTCCGATTCGCCATGTGCGATCGCATCGGTAATTGCGAATCAGACTTGGATGCTCCGCTGTTGACATCCTGCGGCGATAACATCCCTTGTGGATCTCGAGGGATAATAGTCTTTGGTACGAATGTAAAGTGCCTCTCATCAAATATTCTATGAATATCGCAACGCAGAGGGATCCGATTTGCCGGGGCATCCATGTGCTCCATCGAGAAAAGGGGTGCCTTGGCATATCTAGTCAAGTAACGTCAATGGGAATACTGGGATGAATGGGCTTGGATCTCGAGACGTCTTCTTACCGTTTCATCAAGTTTTCCCTAAACCAAGAGGACTGCTGCGAGGGCACCAGATGGGCGTTTTCAGTGGCATCACCACAATTGCTCAGCAAGCAACGTGAGCTACCAACCTGGCCCCCCGGCTGATCTGCTTTCCATTGATATCGGAATTTGGTCCATAAGGGTGGTAAATTATTATGAGGGAACCGCCAATCGCGCCATCGGGGGACAATAGGGTATCGATCGGTTGACGGGTCAGACGAGGACGGGAGACAAAAGTAGTAGCGTTCTTCCCGAAGAATTCCATCAGGCGGATAGACCTTTATCTTCCCATGCTTATCCCGAGAAAAGTAACCGTCCCAGCTGTTGTTGGCGAGGATGGCACACGCCGTGTGCGCCGTGTCATAGTGGATGCCAGTACCGCTATCATCAAAGGTTTCAAACGAGATTAGAATGTCGAATTCAGGATCGCCGCCGGAGTCGGAGTAGCCAGGATGAATAATGTTGATCAAGGAAGTGGTGGAGTAGTCCTGGCCACCAGAGAAGAGATGCGGCTCGTCGATCAGATCGTATTTGAAGGCCATGGTTATTGTTATTAAATGAAGAAGGTCATTGTTTACTTTCCGTTGTCATCACTGATTGTCTTCACGGTTATGACTAAGAATACTCGAGATAAGATAAGTGATCTACGGCAGGAAGTGGTACTGAGCGGGGCTGGACAAAGATCTTACTACCGCGCTTATTTCCAGAATGAACAAGGATCTAGACTATGGGCTCAGCTGTGAGAGCACGCCGGAGTGTCAGGTAATTGTGGTATCAACCGAGGCTCAGGGAGGATGTCGACTTTATCAGAAGCCGTGGAATGAGCTGGGGTCCAATCCGCCGAGCACAGGGTGCACAGGGTTCATCAGAGCGTTAAGAAGGTCGCTTCATCCGCGATTCGGTGATTCCTGAAGCTTGTGGTGTCGTAGGGCGCCTTGCTAACTTAGGCGGTGACGATGGCGATCAACGCTGAGGTGACACTTATTAATGGGCAGCTCATTGTGGGCTGGCGACATGACAGATGGTAGATGGTGCATTTATTGCTATTTCACATCCGCCAATTCTTTTTTCTTATTTACTTCTTAATCACTTGCCAAGGAAATTAAGCACTGGTACCTAGGTAGGCACTCTGCAAGCGCTTGTTGCCAAAACGCCGTCGCGGTTAGCCTCCCCGCCATTTCGCACTCTCAAATCACCACCTTACTCTTATACACGAGCAATAACATATTTGATCAGCAAATTCCACGACATGGGTGAACTCCCACCGTCTTGGTCCTCGCCGCCTCCTCCGCCTCCTCCACGAATTCCATCGCCGCTGGCCTACGAGGTGCTGTTTAGCGAGCCAGAAGACAGTCTCCCAGAGCCTCTGCCTACACCAGAGCAGATCGAAGACTCGCCGACCGTCATTAAGGAGCTGAGTGCAAGATGCACAACTCGAGTAGGCGAACACTATGTCGTCAAATACGGAGTAGAAATCGAGGCAATCGAGGGTGAAAACATGCGTTTTGTGCGGGAACAGACCAGTGTGCTCGTCCCCAAAGTCTTTGCCATGTATCGACGGCCGATACCATCTAAAGCAAACATCACCTATATCATCATGGAGCACATACCCGGCGACACGCTCCATCTTTTGTGGGATAAACTCAGTAATACCGAGAAATCCGATATTGCTGATCAGCTTCGAAAAGCATTCGTGTCACTTCGAAGCTTGCCTCATCCTGGCTTCTTTGGAAGCCTGGACCAGTCAAAGCTTCGAGACGGTATATTTTGGACTGATGAATCCTTTCCAACGATGAATGGACCTTTCGACACCGAAGAAAAGCTCATTGAAGGCATGATTGAGAGGTACATTCGGGACTGCGGCGAAAGAATACTGCATAAAGCTGAGTACTACCGTCGGGTTCTGCCAAAGGTCCTTCGAGGCAACAATGTGCCCGTTTTTACTCATGATGACTTCCAACGCAAGAACATCATCATCCGGCCTGAAGGCGATATTGCCATCATCGACTGGGCTGCGTCCGGCTGGTATCCTTCCTACTGGGAATATGCCACGGCAATCTTTGCCTGCGGGAACTGGACTGATGATTGGCATGTCTATATTGCCAATGTTCTTGACGAGTTCCCGAGCCACTTTGTATGGATGAATACGCTACGTATCGAAATGTGGGGCTGAAATCTGAAGGCATGGCCATTTCATCAAACCAGATCATGGCGATGAGGCACTTCTTACCTATTTATTGCGCGACCGGTACAGAACAATATATTGACGCAGCATCTTCGAGTATTTCACCCTGCTGTGCTACATGTCGAGATCGTCCCGTCACCATCAAGTTGACTAATGGACCAAAATACACGGAACAAGCCTGGCCAGGTTTCTTTTTAGCACGCTTTGGTTCACCAAGTGCAAGGATCGAATTGGAGGCTTTCCAGCACAGTCCTCTGATGACCTCCGTCGCGAGAGTAACCCTCCTTTCCCATTCAATATCGAGTCAACAATGGGGGCTTGATGTGAGAGCGACAAATGACGACCCAGGCGGGGATGTCGAAGTCAGGTTTATGGCCCTATTTATTTTGTCAAAGCTGGTCAGAGGGAATCCATCCGGGATTGTTCAAGGACTGGGCCATGTTAAAGTTACACAAGTCCCGTCAAGCAAGGTAAGGAATGAAAGATCTATATGAGTGCAAGGGCTTTCCAGATGTTGATCTTATCATATTCCAAACCGTCAGCTGTCTTAGCGTCCCGAGGCACTCGTCCCAGCGTATCCGAAGTGAGCCGCCCCAAGTTCGGGGCGATTCTCCTGATTTCCGCCTGCAATATATACCCCTCTCAACGAGTGCCGTCGGGAGTCACGGTGTAGGGGATCGCGTCTACCGCCTTGATTATACCCTCGCCGGACTTATCGGCATCTACAGCTCAGAACCTCTTTTGCTGCGACTTACACGCCTAGTAATGCTTCACGAAGAAGCGGTCCTTGGGCGACCAGTTCGCAGCAACCTTAGGGCCCCTGCTGCTATATGCTTCAAACTGCGCGAAGCACGGTGGGCACCATTCCACAAGAAGACCACGGTCTCTGTCTTGCAGTCCTCCTTGATAATGCTGGCCCACGACGGCCTTGAGGTCTTCATTCAAGGGCGGGCGAGCATACCTATAGCCGACCCCAGTGCCATAAATGTCCTCCCATCGATAGCTGAGACGATCTCATCGACCTCGTGTCGCGGAGAAGGGGTCTCAACGCGAAGGTGAGGTCGCTTCAGAGGCGCATTCGCCATGCATGGCAGAGACCTCGACCCAGTCAAGGCTCCTCTTGTCGCTCGGCTTCCCCTACTTGGTTGTTGAACAACAAGCTGTCGGCAAGTAATGACTCCTCACAGGGTCCTTTCAGGCTTGGTCATTGCCTTGTCGCAGGTGCTCATGGTGCGTGGCTCCATTAATAAAGAGACCGTTTTCGCTCACGTCAGAAATTCCAACGCGGAGTAACTCAAAGACGGTTCGTGAGCGCGCTATTGGAGGAGGAATTTTCGGTGTGACGATGGCAATGAATCTGGCTGGATTCATCATCTCGGCTTTTGCATTTGCCAAGGTAGACACTCTCTTCGTCAAGCATCCTCATCGTAAACTCCCTCGTCTTAACATAGTAGCCATCTGTGTTCGTTCGCTTCAGTGCTATCCCTCGGCTCTGTACATCTGGTCTGGCACCCAGATGTCCCGTCGATCTCAGGTGGGACAATGGATATCCCGGGTTGGATTGTTGGTTGCTGGTAATCCACAGGCAGATCCTTCAGCGCAGTCTGGAAGTTGGGCCTAATAGCCTCGCGCTACACATTCATGGCCTCATGGTGGTTGGTTTGTAACTGTTCAAATGTTCAGTCCGGTTTCTCCTGGTCCTCGTCCAGGGGCAGGGGCACAACGAGCCGTTCTGACATCTGGCAATGCTCTGCCTCTTCTTCCTGGTCGACACAGTCGCTCTCTTCGTCCTCGGCTGTAGAGGATTTTGTGGCAACTTGCTGCTCTTGTACCCGCTTGCTCTGGCGCAGTGGGACTGCAGGATGCTAGTCTTTGTGGTGTATCTTCCTCTTTTCTTTCTGTTGTGTGTTGGGCGTCGCGGGTTGCTTGGGATTCTGCTGCTGCGTCTGTAGTTGAGTGTCATGGTACTGGACGACAAGTAGCGAGGAGTACCAGCCACAGAGTTGATGTCCATTGAACGGTAGCTGGGCGCGCGAAGACCTGGAGGCATTGTCAGACTGTGGGCGCTTGGGGATGTAGTGGAGGAGTGATCCAGAAGCCAAAGAGAAAGAGAAAGAGAAAGAGACGTGGGGGATGCTTCGAAGACTATCCAGTAACGGGCAAGAGCAGGATAGTGTCCTCGAGTTCATAACCTGTTGAGTGGCAAGCAAGTTGCACAGTATACATATGGTTGTGTGGAGTAGAATAGGACTTGGGTTAGCTGGAGTTCAACGGGTGTTTATTCATCATCTAGGTAGGATATCAGCGAGCGTCAACTTGTGTATGCAAGGCTCGGGGGCTAAATTGCAATCAGGATAACTTCTTCTGCATCAAATCGGCCAGCTCATCCAGCAGTTCCACCGTCTCAGCCGGGCTAGCAATCCAGGCCGTCGTGCCGACGCTCCGCGCCTTGAAGTCATTGGACCCAGCACTCAAGAATTGATCGCCTACGTGCAGGGTATTCTCGCCACGGATAGCGCCGCCGGTTTCTTTGCTGCCAAACCACTGCTGGCAAACCGTCACACCCCAGCTCTTGTCGCCGATGTCGACAAACACATCGTTTCCGCCGTTGAAGGCGCAGAAGGGTACGCGGTGTGAATGGTTGACTGCCGAGGGTGGCAGTGGTGACAATGAGGTTGGGCGTTGCTTGGCTGGGCGGTCTTGGGTAGACCCGAGGCTGCTAAACTCGAGAATACGTTGGACGACGAGGACTGTCTCCTCGAGACTCTCGCGGGCAATGCGGGTTCCCGGGTCCTTGGGGATGATGCCAACAGCGCGGTCTTTGCGCATGATAACGGCGGGAAGGCTCAAGGTCTTGACGCAGTCTCGTAGAGCAGACTCTGCGACGTCAAGCAGCGTTGTGATGTCGGCCTCGGACCATGAGGCCATCTCGGGCGTCAGCCACTGTGCGAGAGGAACCGGGGCGAGTCGGTAAGGGGACGACGGTGAGAATTCAAAGAGGTAGTTTGCTTCGCCCCCCATGATGATGATGTTCTGCTTCTGGATGGGATCCAGGTCAGTGGCCTCGGCGATGGCGTCAAGCAGACCGTGGAGGCGCTCGTAGTAGCGGTCAGCGGATGTATAACCGGCAGCGGTAACGATACCGATCTTGATGTTTTTGCGTAGGAGGTCTATGAATCATGAGAATTCTGTCTGCCGGCACCTGGGAGTAGACTTACCAAGGAGGCGAGGAATCACAGGGCTTGACGGCTCGAGACTGCAGCCATCATCATACAGCGTCACATCACCATCAAAGGTGGCAAGCTGCAGGGCGCCGTTGGTGACCGCCATGACCTGAGCCGAGTTGAGGATGAGTCGGACATCGTTGAAAGACGGAGCGACGAATCTCCGTGAAGAGATGTATCGCTTCCTATCTTGATACTTGAAGGCTGACTCGAGGGGTAGGCGGGTGAAGAAAGGACCAGCTGTGGGCACCAGCATTCGCAGCTTTGAGGGTAGCATGCTGTGGCTTTGTTGGCGGGCAACTGATCTCGGGTTAGATGCGTGTTAAGCCCATGGGAGAGGGCAATTCTTACTGTGGTCGTCAATCATGAGCTCGACATCACGCATAATCTCTGCGTAACGGCGGTGAGCCTCCTCGGCCATCTGAGTGACGCTGGGTCCATCGCCAAACACGCCCGTGGGCTGCGAGTAGAGGACAAAGGGTACGGCCAGAAGACCCTTAACCCATTCTGAAATTTGAGTTAGTTGGTTTGAGTCTGCGGTAAGGAGCGGAGATGTTGGGCGTGGTGGTGGCAGGGATGGCTAGGCTAGGAGGATGAGGGGATCATGATTTCATGAAAAGAAAACCAGCGATTGATGCCATCTTTTTTGTGGTGTATTGCAGAAAAATTAGAGCATCATACCGATAAACTGGTCTCTTCGGTGCGTCTTGAGGGCATCTGGATGTTATTGTGAGCCGCTTGTGTAACCATGAGAGTTCGGACATCGGATAAGGTGGGGGTTGCGCTTACACTCGACGCGATAACGGGTTGTCATGGCTGCAACTGTATAGACTCTGGAGAGTCGAAGCTGCTGGTATGTGCAATAATACAGAAATAGCTGAAATTTCAGTGGTTTCAGTGATATTTAAGGAGAAGAAGGCCTCGTGTCCGACGAGTTGGAGTTGAGTTGAGGGGTGACCTTGTCCCTCCTCTCGTAGTTGTCCGTGACGCACGGAAGCCGCCGTTAAGCGGGGAACGCCGACGCCTACAGTATTGCCCCAAGCTGGAGAGGATTGAGACGCTAGTTAGCTCGAAATGTTTAGCTACACCTGCTAATCCGACCTGTATTACACTAAACCAGGGCTAT
>JABCKW010000144.1:0-19410 GCA_014824385.1 Fusarium cyanostomum | reverse complement strand
GGAGAACAACACAGCAATTAACACAATAGAGGCATCATACCCAATGCCACAAGCACAGCAACCAAATCCAGTAAACTTCCCAGTAAGGAAATTTATAAGAAGAGCTTTTAAGCTTTATAGACAGATGGGTAACGCGAACCCCAAGTAGTCTACAGCATTATATTATTATTGAGAAACACGTTGTGTTTTGGCTCACAAGTGTTGGAGCAGACCGGCGCCTCTATTTAACTGGACGTTGAACGAATGCCGAGGGATTGTGCTGGATCCATCACAAAAAGGAAATCAAACCATTAAAACTCCATCAAGAATCCCTCCCCTGATCCTAAACTGCTCGCTAACCTCTCGCTTAGGCTTTTTTCCCAAGTGTAGTCTCGCACCATGCTCGTATTTCGTTGTCGACATTCCCGTTTAGACAATACCACGATATCCCAGAGCGCCCATTGTGTTCTGAATAAACAAGGATGTATTCTTGCTTATTCCGTGGATTGAGTGCAATAGCCTGCCAAAATGTGAGGTTCCGGAGTGTCGATTGGACTGTACACTTACAAGCACGTTCAGAGGCTTACGCTGATCTAGAACCTGAAGAAGCTGTGGGTAGTTGCCCTTCAACTCAGACTTGTACCTCCATTTCCTCCCGGTTCCATATGAGATGAGGTAAGTGTTTCCATGTCCAAAAGCCATGGCCCTTATTTCAGAACCGTCCTTCTTCTTGCAGGCCTTGATTGCGGCTTCGATTGCCGTGACGATATTGTCGTGTGCGTAGCAGGCCCAAGTGCCGTCTAGCCACCGCGCGAGGTACTGTTCGTCGGCTCCAAGGGCACACATTGCAAGTTTGTCGTCTTTGTTATGTTTGAACTTTCCATCCAGATGGGGATAATGCCTCTCGAAAAACTTGCTGTGTTCTATCATCACGATCGTCAACTTCTTTCTTGACCACCTCGTGGACTAGGCATCCTTACTCCAGGTCCCGTCTGAGTAACGGACAACCCACGATGTTTCATTGTTGATTTTGTCTCCAATAAACGTAGCACCAACTTCGCTTCCTTGGGGTGCCCGCTGCTTCGGGGCGGACACATTGCTGTCGTAGGCCTATCAGTACTTCCTCGACTCCATTGCGACTCTGGCGCACTCACCTTCTCGAACACATCAGGCTTGTCAAGCTAAACTCGGATCCGAACAGCGAGACTGACACTGGCGGGAATGGCTTGGGATGCTTGGTCGAAGTCTTCCGGGCCCGTCCGCCCGCCGCCCGCCTGGTTAGTTTCTCGCGTCTGGCTTGCTTCTCTTGCTCTCTTTCCTTCTGCATCTGAATCTTCTCCTGCTCAATTTGCCAATGTGTGTACAAGACATCTTCATTGTAAGCCTCCTGTTCTCTCAGCTTCTTCTCCACCTTGGCGACGCGCTCGTCGCGCTCGTCGCGCTGGGTGATGAGGTTCTCGACAGTGAAGCGAAGGGTGGCTGTTTTCTCTTCCGCCTGCTCGATCATGCTCGTGTACCTGTCACGCTCTTCGCGCATCATCTTTTCAGTTTCGAGGTCCTTTGCCTCCATGGCAGCCTTCATGTCTTCCTCAATCGCCCGAACCTCCTTGGCCCACCTTTCTCTCTCCTTCAGCAGCTCGCTCTGCAGTTCCTCGCCGGCTGATGTTCGATCTAGTGTGCGACCCTCGTCGACTAGCTGCTTCTGCAGGTCTGTAGCGACTGTAGTCTCGTGGTAGGCCAGTTGGTTGATGATTTGCCTGGCTGTGTCCTCGTTGTTTCGATGTCGGTGAACAGCACTTCCTTTCTTTACCATCCAACCCCAAAACTCTTCCGTATCCATTAGCTCTACTTCGCGTCGAACAGCGTCCTCAAAAGGGATCTTGTCCCACATGGTTGTCGCAAGGATCACTCTCTTGAGCGCATCATCTCCACATAGCTTTTTGAACAAGACTAAATTCCTCTTGGCGGAACCTTGCATGCGTATGTCGGTAATACGATGGAGGTAGATGATTCCGTGAAGCAGGACTTTGTTTCGGTATGAGTCCCCTAGCCACGTCGCTATTTCCCTCAAGACCTCGTTATCACTTTTGTTAGTATCGTCGAATCCGGGCGTGTCGATAAGATACACGGTTCGGTCTTTCAAAAAGTGGCATGGATACACGTCAATGGTGGATGTGCCTAGTTATCGTTAGAGCCCTGGCCGGTTGCTGTCTTCCCAGCTTCTGGAGTCTTACATGCTTCCAATGTATGGCCAATCCTGACAGCTTGGTTAGAGCACGTTGAGATAAAAGAGCTCTTGCCGGATCCTGTGACGCCCATTACAGCGATGAATACATCGTTCGGCCTGTGCTTTTGTTAAAAACCTATATCGATATAATACTATTGTGGGTGTATGCATATGGCTTGCCTTGGATCTCGACCATTACGAAAGCCTTTTGACTTTGGCACTGATGAAATTGGACCTGGCTGTTCTGAGTCGGAATCTGCCAATCCGGCAGAGGACCCTTCTGAATCCGAGTCTGGTCCATCTGAGTCCATCGAGATGGGAGCTGGCAATTCCGGAACATTCCAATCAGAGACGGCTACTCCTGGGTAGATCTTAGCAAGTATATACTATGGTTTCAAACGCGTAGCTTACCTGGTAACGTTAACATTTTGCTGGTGCCTTTGAAGTGTAATTTTCAGGTCAGGGCCAAAGGGGCAAAAGGACTCAAAGAAGGAGTATCTAAAGAGCAACTGCGTGAGCCTCAGACTTTACATCCCTTCTCCAGCCTAGTTAGAGCCTCTGCCTCCGCTTTGGCAGCGACCTCTGCTTGTACGAAGTGCGGCTACACCAATTACCCCGGAGGGAGCCCAGGATGACACGTCACAAGCTCAGCCGCCACTTGCAACCCGCAATGAGCTGACTTGTGCAGTTGGATGTATCACAATGCAGCGTGAATCTGCAGCCACACGAGCCTGACCACCTTTTCAACTCTGTTGGGCCGCAAGCGTTACTGAACATGCTGGTCGAAGCTCTGCGTCTGACCACCTCTACCTGGCTTCGTTGAACCAATGAATGGCCTCTCCCCGCAATAGCCCTGGTGCTGCCTTGAAAACCCGTGCTGTTTGCCCCATAGCCCTGTGGCGATGCTTCAACCATAAGGCGGACCGGGCCGCGTTCATCCGCCCCTCTGCCTGCTCGGCATGGCTGAGCCACTGGCTATATGAGATGGCTATATGAGATGCGGCTGAAACAGCTTCCAATGGCCTTTTTATGTTGGCATGGAACTATCCTCATCTTGTGTCTGGTTCATTTCCTTCCAAGCCGCCACTTCTTGACGTCGTTGCTAGCGAGAATCGACGGCTTACGTCTCATCGCTTCAACACCTCTGGGCATCCTCGCGAGCGAATGAACTAGAGATCCACAAGGACTGCAGCATACATTCCACTCGCCTTTCACCGTGTATTAGCACCCTCGGGGGCTCTGCACTTGCCATGAACGACGCGGAACTCAGGGCCGAAGCATTGGCCGATCAAGCCCAGCGGTTCTCGGTTTTCATGGGTGTCACGAAGCCCGACCCGCTGGATATTTTCATTCTTGTCATGGGAAGAACAGGATCTGGCAAGAGCACCTTCATATCCCAGTGCACAGGAAAGGTTGTTTCTGTTGGCCATGGACTTAATTCATGTAAGATGCACCTGAACCTCTTCCGGGCGTGTTGTATACCGAGCCTTTCAAAGGCGTCCACGGTGAGAGAACTCTGCTAATCAATCCCTAGGCACCAAGTCTATAGATGTCGTCTGCTTTATGCAAAACGGTCGGCGAGTCTATCTTATTGATACTCCTGGTTTTAATGACACTGAGCGCCCCGATGTTGAAACTCTCGAGGTAATTGCCACCTACCTCGGCGTTTCCTATGCAAACGGCGTCTACATCCATGGTCTCATTCTATTGCATCCTATTTCGGATAATCGCATGGCAGGATCGAGCTTACGAAACATTGAGATGATGAAGGCTGTGTGTGGAGTTGCATCCTTTCACAACGTCGCAGTCGTGACAACCATGTGGCCAGAGGCGCCTAATCGGATCGAGGCAGCAAGCCTTGAGAACCGCGAGGACGAGCTTTTTTCCAACGAAAAGTATTTCGGTGCGCTTGCGGCGAAAGGAGCGACTATGATCAGGTACAATCAAACAGGCCGCAAGAACCCTTGCAGCAGGATGGCCTCAGCAGAGGACATTATACACCGTTTTACCCGGCTGGACGGACACGCTCCAAGCGTGCTCCAGTTGCAGAGGGAGATTATAGACGAAAGAAAGTCTCTGGAAGAGACAGCTGCAGGGAGAATAGTCGCTGGGGATCTTACAAGAGCCCGCCAGGCTTATACAGATGAGCTGATGGGGCTTAGTACGAAGATACAGAGCCGACTAGCCAAGGTCAACAGCGCACATGCTTCCTGGCTACAAGAACACAGAGGAGATATCAACAAGAAGCTCGAGAAAGTCGAACATGATAGGCGGGCACTAAAGAAGACAATTCGAGATTTGAACAAGAAGGAGGAGAAAGTTTTGAAGCAGAGAATCGAAGGGGCGAATATTCAGTTACGCGCTCAACTTGCCGCCAAGGAGCAGAAGCTGGCAGCGATGGAGGTCAAGTTCCGCGAATCGGGCAAGGACGAAATACGGATAAGCGAAAACGGAAGATCCCAAGACTCTCGGCAGCAACAGAAGCAGCGAAAAGAAGATGAACAAAAGAAGAGGAAACCAAGACCACGGCAAGAGAAGAACCAAGAAATGCAGGCACAACAGCACCAAGACCAGAAGCAGGAACTAAGCACGGCTCAACGAGAAGAGAACCTCGAAAGGATGATCAAGGAGATGAAGGACCTCAGAAGGGAAGTCGTTAAAGATCGTGAAGCGAGCCAGAAGTTCCGCGGGCAGACCAGCAACATCTGGGATGGTACCATGGGTGGAGTTACCGGGGGTGTAGCATCTGGAGTCATCGCTGCCGGTAAGCAATCTCTTGTCACCTTGACGAGCAGAACATTCAAATCTTGAGACCTAAAGCGCTAATGCAAGCTGGGCTTCGAACTGCAGCATCGGCGGCCATGTGCATAGTCATGTAGCTGAACTGATAAGTACTCTTGGCAAGTAGATTTAAACTGGGCAGTTTTCTCAGCCAGCCTTCTTCGAACCCTTGCAGTGAATATTAGTAGCATATTTAAAGCTGTGTCGAATCCCTCACAGTCCGTCGCATAGCTCAAGGCAACTAAGGCATCGTGCTTGCACAGATACCTTTGGTAGGCATGGTTAGTGCTTGTGAGACGATGTCTTTGGCGAAAAGGGGAAACTTGGTCAAGCAGCACTGTTTGTAGATGTAGGGTTATATTTGGAGCAACCGGGAGCATTACAAGAGAAAGCACATCTGTATTTCCTTATCCGCAGGAATGAAGTAGGTAAATCTCACAACCCAAGTTCAGGCCGTAAATCTCAAGTTGCAATCTGTTGTTACCTGTATGATGCACAGTTGTCCCCAAGCAAGTTCCCATACTTGACTCCATGATTGTGTCTACATCTCTTCAAACTACTCAGACGCTGGAGGAGTACCCTCGAATCATCCCAATCTCTCTTGCGCCGATGCCACTCACGCCCTCAGCTCACGGTCGGATAAACGTCGCGTACGACGAGGCAATTCCCAATTCCCGCTATACGCTATCGCCGGATCATTCGCAGCTGGCGACCTATTGCACCAGCGAAGTGCCTTGAACAAATGCCAGTTTATGCAGGCGACTATGATTCCGAACACGCTAATCCAATTAGCCAAAGTAAAGAATCCTGGGGAGGGCGTTGGCAATAGGTATTTACAAGTTTACGAGGTTTACGATCATGGTTGCGCTTCTGAGCGTGGGCTCGGGCCCTCCGGCCGTGCCATTAACGACTCGCCGTCCGATAAGCATGCCAAAAGCAACACTGCACAGCATGTAAGCTTCGTTTCAAACGCGCATCGCTGGTTTGAATTGGGGCAACGTACGAACAAAGGGTGAAGAGAATGGTAGTAATCCCCACGACGATAATCTTCTGAAGACCACTCTTATTAGGCTTGATCGCAAAGACGAAGGCAACAGAAACAACAAAGGCAGCGACGAATAGGCCGATCTGAGATCACGACGCTGTTAGCAGCACTTTAAATCTCAGTCGCCAGGCTGATCCATACCACGATGCATTGTGCAAGCTCCTCCGGTCTATCAGAGTCATTTCGAATGTATGACAGAACTGACAGCGCAAGGGCGGCAATACTAAGGACTGCAAGGATCAAAACCCCAAAGGCGCCGAGATTCTTGTCACGATTGACCTTTGAGGCGAACCGTGGGTCTTTGGGCTCGGTAGCTGTGGTTTCGGTCATCTGTATAAGAATGTATAAGAATATTGTGTATCGTGTTCCTACTGAAAACTGGCTAGTTGAAGTTGACAGTAGATTTTGACCTGGTTAAATAGGGGCTTTTCCTGGGAGGCAGCCAATTTGAGTCTTCAATGTTGCGTCGTCTGGCCGCCTCGGACGGCAAGTCTCAAGAAACTACAGGCTGCGCCTCCATAGAGGATTATACGAGTGAATGTAACACGGATTACAGTTGATACTCGTTAGTGGCATTTCTCGGCGGCTTCCTTTTGTAGCCGATTGACGTGTGCCCAGAACCGAAGATCGAGCTGTGAGAGCCGCATTTTAGCAGAGGCGCAATGCTCAACTGCAATGACATAAGACACAGACAATCCAAGGAGAATATCCTTACATCATATGCTAAACACAGCCACTAAAGTCCAAAGAGCCGGGAGTTTCATTAGTACTCATTAGGAGGAGCCACTATGAGAGACTGGCTATTAACGAGAATAACACCAAGCCGACACCGCGTTCGTCAACTCATCGCCCAGTCCTTGTTAGACTTGAATTTTATTTTGGCCTTAATAGCGCTTAATAATTATACCACAATCATTCAATGCTCACACATGATGCCAGTAGGCTATCTTGCCAATCAGTATAGGAGCTCAGCGGTCGATAGTGGCGAGCCTCCGAGTAAGTAGACATCTTTGTTTGACGTCGTTCAAAGGCAATGCGAGTATTCGTTTCTGTACTGCCTTGGTTTTGAATGCGTTAAGGCGATTGAAAGTTTCTTGGTGGGTGGCATACAAAATAGTCGTCCATGACCCAGAAAAATGAAAGTTTCTACATTCTTTCTTCGCCTTTCTTCCATTCTCTCATACACATCTGGCATATCCAGAATTCCAACTCAAGATCCTTATTATCTGAACCCATCAATCCTTTCTTTATCTCCACATTCCAGGTCACCCAAGATGAACGGCACATTTCATCGCTTCAATGACTTGCCCTGGGAGCTTAGGGACCAGATATGGAATCTCGCTCTCCGACCTGCCCACTGAGGCGTACACATATTCAAACTTGACAATTCGTTAAATGATGAGACAATTGAGGGGACAACAGACGTCGTCTGTTTAACCCAACCTTCCCACGGCCATCGTCTTGCTGCTCCGGTGTGCAAAGGGCCCTCTGCCAGCGTCGGCAAAATTGGCGAGTCCGGCATTGATTCCGCCGTGTCGTGGAAGATCAACAATCCCTCAACATATCTCATTGATGGAGGATTGTGGACTGCTTGTAAAGAATCAAGACTTGTTATGGAGCGCAATTTCAAGTGTCAAGAATGGGACGCTCTATGGGAACATGTGGTTTGCGACCCCAGCTCTATGCCAAGAGAGGAGGATGAGGAGGATGATATCCCGGCAACAGGCTATTTCTCAGGGGACGATGGGGGTGAATTTTCTTTCACTGTTATACCGTGCCGAGACCTCTTCGTGCTTCAACTCAAAACCTGGACATAATCGATTGGCACCGCATCGACGGCGACATTCGAATGGGAATGAAGCTGAGAGGTTTCTTGGGGCTGAAAAACACTGCATTGGAATATAATCCGGAATGGGTGTGCCAGATCGAGGCAATGTGCGACATGATCAACTATCTTGTTCAAGTAGCGCATGATGCCCACGACCCGGCAAGCAACATCTGGATCGTGGACTAACCTCAAACGAAAGTACGATGCGCCTGTCGAAGAACAGTCCACATCCCGAGAAGACGTGGTTGTCTACGCAAGTGACCGAAGATTCGTCGAGGTGGATTGCGGCTCCCAGGGATGGAAACACTGCGAGTATATTCAGAAAGGGGACGATGATTCGACTTGTCGCACCTCAATCCAGTTTATAAGGCATCTCTACAATGTCATATTGAACGACGATGACACGTATGGGTGGGACCCGCAATGTGAAGTAGGACTGCTTGGTTGGGACAGCCTCTGAGCCAAGGGGGCCTTCTCATCCAGGATGCTAAAGAGCTGTGTTGGGCTGGAACAACAAAGATGGCGAGGCATAGTATTGTGGAGGACCGATGACAACAGGGTCGAGCCAGCTCTCAATAAAGGCGTCGAGCAGCTCGTTGTTGGCGTGGCTCACCCGCAACGCTTGTCAATCCAATGCCCTATCGCTAGAGCAACTGTTTCGTTAAGCTCTATTATTTCCGGGTATCATGCCATATCTATCCTCCAGATGCTATCGGTCTATGGTCTCTGAGCCCGATATTGCCCGCCTACTCATTGCCTGGACCGCGGGTCATCCATTAGACTTCACAATCCCACCACTCGGTTGGTGCTCTGCGAGCCGTCTGGCGTTCCTGTATTCTATCTTGGAGCTCTCTGTCTCGCCGTTGCCTGGCGAGTCTTCCATCGAGAGCCATCTCTTCTCCAGTTCGGCCTGGATTACCCCCCGTCAGGCTGAATCTCTGCAGGCCGCGGCGTTTCCAGAATTTACAGCCACACCCTTGTTTCAATGATCGTTTGTGCGCCCATGGCTTTTCCTTCAAGGAGAAAGTGGTGGCATCTGCGACTCCCTGCAGACACAAGCACACTACGCTGGCCATCCTCATACCAAACGGTGCTCCCGTTCTAAAGTCCGTCAGGTGGACAATGAAGGGCAAGATCCAAACAGCTATGTACACCAAGGGGTAGATGAACAAGAACTGGAGCTGCCGGTGCATACTCTCGCGAGTTTTGTCGGTTGAATCGAGTGCTGCTTGTCGTCCCATCTCCTCTGAATTCTGCGCACTGGGGGGGCTTTTTTGTCTACGGCCAGGCATGCCGAATGCGTTTAAGAAGTGGGCTTTTCGAGACGGAGGTGATATTTGTTGAGGTGCAACTCCGCTCCAAAGTCCGACAGAACTCCCATTAGACTGGCTTAGTGGTGTCGCGGTTCTGGGAAACCCGGAGTGCAGGGTACTCATAGTGGACATGGAATGTTGGCGACGTTCGTCTCCAGAAGCCAGGAGGGAACAAGCCTCCCCGCAAGAGGATGTTGTTGAAGGAAAGGAGCAATGGTATTTGACGGAATGAATAGGAGGAACCATGGATATCCTCTTTAACGCGTCTGCGGGAGTGTCCAGGACGGAGAGTGGAATCATCTTGGCGTGTTTGGCGGCTTCAAATCGTCCCATGAGCAGTCTCACATATATGTAAATCGAGGTGGCGACGACCAGAATTGTCGCAAAACAAAGGTATCGTGGAATCCAGCTGAGTGCCAGGCGTGCCCACATGGGCTCGACTGGCAGGTAACAGAACTGGCCGTTGTTGGTGTAGCCGGGCTTGTTGACAAAAGCCAGACCAGCCAAGAATATGGGGACGGTGCAAAAGGCCCCGTAGGCATACCAGCGGAAGGGGTATAGGCCCTGCTTCCCTCGGAAGACGTAAAGGGCTGAGTGTATGGCAATCAAAGCAACAGCCATGTCCGACGCTGCGATGTTCATGGTGAGGAAGAATCCGCTGGCCTGGCAGAGAACCGAATCTGACTTTACGGGGCCTTTGGTCAGTTCGACAGCTGGGAAGACTATGAACCACAGAGCCTTGTAGAAGTCGCTCTGGATGAGCATCATGGCCAGGCTGCAGGAGGGGTTAGCCGCAGTGACAGCAGATAAGAGACTGAACGTCGCAGCCCAGAGATGGAAGAGAGAAGGGGAAACCCACTCATGGCGAAAGGTCCTGTTCATACGGACAAACCAGTACGAGGCCACCATCCCAGCAATGATGCTGACTGAAGCAGCTGATATTGAAGCTACATGGAGGGCATACGTTTGGCTGGGATCCAAGATTAACATATGGGCAGACATGGTGCTGAAGGCGAATCTGAACGGAATCGATGACACTGGACTGTCGCGAGAGAATGAGGCCAACCCTCGGGCGAGGGCGATGGAAAGAGGGCTCTACGCAAGTCGTCGTCGTCGTCGTCGTCGTCGTCTTCTCTGTCGTCTTGGTCGTCTTGTTCGTGATGTTGATATAAGCAAAGGAGTCGGTTCCTGGAGTTGACGGGACATGGCTTCGTCAGAGGCGAGAAGTACGGATTAAGCCTTGACAGCCACAAAGCCCAAGGGAAGAGGGATTTCGGAGAGTTATACGGAAGAGTCGAGGCAGTGCCGTTGGAACCTATTCAAAGTCGATGATTGGTACGCTCACGAATGGCCTGGAAGCGAGCGAATCTTGACCTTAATTTCACATACCTCCCGTTATCGTTGTCCGCCGGCTCCGACTTAGTCTAGGATGACTAACCGTGAAAAGGTTTTACAAGCGGAATATCCATAGGTAATTGAGTTAAGCCTCGTGAGCCTGTGGCCCTGGAGAGGATCGACTCACATTCCAGAGACAGTGGAGCTGAATGGCAATCCTCAGCTGTGTGCATTGGTCCACAAGTTCAAGAGTCAAAAGCATCCTTTCCTGATAAAGTTGTATCCGACCTGGCGACTTCATCTGCTTGGCCTAGAACCGTTCCCGAGTATATCTTACAAGGGCCTCTCCACAAGACAGGCTCAACCACTTCCCGGGTGGCTTTTTAAGTCATCTCTTACGGCTTTTCTGCAGTAGTTCATCTCGCTCTCATCGCTGCGGGTAGTCACAGCACATCCATCTACCCCTTATATCAGCTCGGTTACCCACCACAGTCTCACCATCAGTTGGTCCGACTATATATGCCGTCTACGAAGTGTAATATGTTAATTCTTGTCGGTGCTCTACGTCATGCTGGTCACCGCTTCGCCGAGACTGATGTGAACCGGGTATTGGAGACTACGAAGGCAACATACGATTGACGATCTAATATACCGGTCATTTCTGGCTCCTCCTCAGGAATACCTGGAAGATGCTCCCCGGTCGGTCGCCAACGACTCTCGGTTATTTCATTTCGTCACCGAGGCCCTCAGAAGCAACCTCGTCAAGCGCAGGCTGTTTCTGCAACAGTGCATGACCTGATACGGACTTTCTGGCCACGCTTCTACACAACAACGGCGAGGCGTATACACCACTACTTCCGTGCTGCCGCCAATGAGCGTCATAATGTTAAGAGGGTGCCTGTCGTGGTGCGCCTAGCTGACTTAGTCTTCAGCGGCCAGGGCTGAAAATACGCGGTAACGGCAGAGAAGTACTTCAAACACTTGTTCCTCCTCCCCGTAGAGGTATTAGCCTACGGCAGCATCGATTAGTCTCAAGAATTTGCATTTATTATGTCGCGAATTAACGGGGAAGTGGAGCTCTGAGTCGTTGCGTATCGTCAAGTTCGTCCTTGGACATACAGTCTTGGTCACTGTGCCACGCGTAGCACTTTGGATGAGAACGACATCGTCATTGGCGTCTTTGGTGATACCCCGGTGAGTGTACTCTTCACTAGGTCGTCCGCTTTCACTATCGACGGTTGAAACCTGATATACATGGCCAGTTTCAAGGCCTTCCGCGCCGAGTGTTCAACGAGGTTCTTCTGCCTCGGACTGGTTCAGGTCCGCATACTCCCCGAGGCCGCCTACTTGCGCATCAGACTACGCGTCCTGCCTTGGGTTTAACCCTTTTGGCCCCAAAGGCTACAGAACTCCTACCGCCTGTGCCGTCGCCCCTGCTGCCGCCACCGCTACTCGAGGATCTCAGCCAAACGATCGTGCGAAGTGTTATGACGCCTACAACATCTGCCGTGGACAGCCCGGCGCCAACCATGCTACTTGCTCTTCTGAATACGCCCAATGCCTGGGCTTCAAACGGTTCAGGCCCTTGTTAGCCCAGTCACTAGACCTAGTACCTCTCCAGGCGCAATCCAGACCACTCCGTCACCATATTTTCAATATGAGCTTCAGCCTACCTCTTGGAATATATGGCATCCCCGTATCGCTTGTTGAGACTCAGTCCCCTGTCGCCATTGCCGTGGCCCTCCTGGAAATCTACACGAGCTGAAGGATACTTGAACAAAAAAGTTTACGATTTGTCCATATTAACATGGAAAAATAATCAGGCGGGCTGCAAGGAGTAGACCACTTTGAACCGATGCCTCAACTGGATGACTTAGTTGACACGGCAAGCCTAGTAGGTACATTTTTAGAAGGAAAACTAAGCTAGCTAGAGATAGCCGCCTTCTCAATGAACTATCTCATACTGTGGAAATGTCATCAGCACTCTTCTCACACCCTTTCGTTACCCGCCTGTATCGACCGTACCGAGATACAAGCTTGAGGATTTCTTCATCACCAGGGTACTCTGGAGATTATTCTTCGCTAGTTTCGGCATCACCAGGATATGAAGAGAAGAAGCTGCTGATCTTGCTCATTACGCTGAATGTCTTTGTTTGAATGGAGGTTTCTTGGCTAGGGCTGAGATATTCAAAGCCTTCAAGACAAGTCTGTAGGGTATCTTTCTTCCAGGGGGTAGGATCTCTTTGGGGTCGGGGACGTTGACCCTGGGCATGTTCAAATCGAACGTTACTGCCAGTTGCTACAAGGAAGTGGCTTGGAGTGTCTTGGACAAGGCACGAAAGGCAGAAGTAGCAGAGTCTGTCTATCACTCCTGTGGACAGGGTGACATGGGTGGCTGCAGTGAACAGCGGGTCCACATTTTGGTGTAAAACTGTCCGCTAAAGATGGTAAATTCTGATATGATGTGTCTATTAGGGATAGTGAGTGATAATCAATCCCATATATTCAACCACCGGGGGTAGATGAGTTGTATCCTGATATCAACCAGCTAAACAAATATTGTATCCCTCATTTCCTCCTCCCACCTGTCCAGCCACAGTACTTTGACTGAGAATCATGAACACGTGGAACAGAGCTGAAACCAACACCCTGAATGAAAACTCTTCCATGATGATTGATCCGAAGCCAAGCCCAAGGTTAAGATGGAGGATGACTCGCAGCACCGGCAAATATTATTGTCTCCGCCGCAGCAGAAGAAGCAACTTGATCGCTTTAGCAATGATCGCTTTAGCGACTCGACACAATATGCAATAACACATGCCAGGTACTACATACCACAGCGAGCTAAACTCGATGTAGAAGAAGCAGTCAGCTTACTCAGGCGTGTTTGCTTGGATGAAAATCAGTGGGTCTGGGGTCACAAGGACATGAAATGTAACTTCAAAGAAGAAACGAAATGTGCCACCTGTCAATCTCGACTGCAAAGCTAGTCCAAAGCAGGATGGCTGAGACACCAAACACGGTTCAGCTGAGCCACGCGCTCGCGGAAATGGGCTGTAGCCGTCGACGCTACTCGATCTATCGATCGGCTAGGGGACTCTGGCTCATCCCCAGGACGCTCGGTCAGTATTCACCCCTGGCAAACGCGTCCTGATTCAGCGCCACTCAATCTTTCCAGGACGAAATCCAGCCAATTTACCCCTGCGCCATCGAGGCGGGGGAGACGCACGACTGTCCAGCCCCTTGTGACTACAGCCTGTGCCCCAGGCCTACAGCCTGTGTCCCAGGCATGAGACGTGGCAGGCTTTCATCAGTTGGGTAAAATACATTCCTATACGGAGCAGCTAAAGATGGAACAGTCGTTTGCATTCCAAGGCACACCGGAAACCTACCCCCAGAGGAGAATGGACAAGACCACGGGAGGACTGATGGGCGCCACAAAACTCTCCCTGCCTAGCGGTTCACTATTGACAGCAACCCCTTGTCAAACAAGTCTGTGCGTCCCTGGCACGCCTGGCCGTCCCTGGCACGCCTGGCAAGGTGCTGAGTGCGGAGCAGCGCCTGTGATGTTTGCCGAAATAAACATTTCTGTTCGGATGCCATCATCACGACTTTGAAACAGCACCTGCAAATCTGTGGTTAATCGGCCAAATTTCCAAGGGACGGCCATGGTTGGACACCTACATGGAGGGTCCTACATGGAGGGTGTAGTCTATTGATTATAACATTACATCTTTTCTTCCATTTTACACAGCCCAGCTCCCAACCACCTCTACCCTGTAAAGAAGCCTCGCGTAATGTACTCTGTCGAATTTCTCAGAGGCATGGAGCCAA
The DNA here is from genome assembly GCA_014824385.1 of Fusarium cyanostomum. Lineage (NCBI taxonomy): Eukaryota > Fungi > Ascomycota > Sordariomycetes > Hypocreales > Nectriaceae > Fusarium > Fusarium cyanostomum. The sequence continues at coordinate 5,068 of JABCKW010000144.1, read as the reverse complement.
ACAGCTCCACAAAGTCCTGCACGCACTTATTCCGAGTCCCCAAATGCCCTGGCTTTCTGCTGATGCCTTGCGGAGGTTCCTCGTTAACCGGCCGTCGCAGCCCCGAGACTTGCAGCGGGCCGGTGCAGGTCAGCATCGAGGTTATGAAGTTCAATGCTATGTCTTCGCAGTTGAACTTGTCGTCGACTATCTCTCGGACCTTGGTCATCAACCCGTCCGAGGAGGAGTAGTAGTCGAGGAACGCAACGTGCGTGAAGGCCAGGCCGGTGAGGACCAGCGAGTACGAGTCGCGATGGGCGCAGAAGTTGTACACCCACTCCCCGTCTTTGTTGAGCCCAGCACAGCGCGCGAATGCGCCGACCAGGCGATTCTGCCCTTGCTTGCGCCATTTCTGAAACACAAAATCGAGGTCCGAAGGGTCGTAGTGGACGTCGTCGTCGGACAGCAGGATTGCCTGGGTGCGATAGTCATCGTCGGGCCGGAACTTTTCGTTGAGGCTGTTGCGCAAGGAGACGCGATACCGCACCGTGACGTTGTGCGGCGAGACGAAGTTGGCTGGAGGTTTGCTTTCGATGTCGTTCCAGACAATGACCACCTCGTGCAGCGACGGTATCTCGGTTCCCAGGACAAGGTTCAAGGTCTTGTTCAGCTGGCCCGGCCGTTGATACGTCTGGATCACCATGCTGCGCGTGTTTAGCATGGGCGCGCTGACCACGCAAGGGCAGACAAGACGTACGTGAATTTATCCTCGGTCAGTCCTCCGTATTTCGACCTCGCCGCGTCCCAGGTTTCTTGCGATGCATTTCGATGGAGTTCGATACAGCCTGGAGGAGTGTCGGGCTGCAACGGCGCATTCGCCTCTGCATGAGCAGATTCGACAGATATCCGGAAGATGGGGAGGTCCGTTTGCGTTGGTACGAAGAAGATCAGGCACGAGGCAAAGACAAGGATGATGAGGATGACGGTGACCTTTCTCGAGAGCCACGAGAGGTTCGAGAGCGGACTGGGTCTGTACGAAGGTATCATGACGACGGCGCTGCATCCAGGTTTCCGCAACAGCCCAACAGGTGGTCGACGGACCGAGGAAGGGCACCTGGGGAATCAGCTCCTCATATCGGTACGGCCGCTTAGTTTTGGACTACGGCGCCAAGCCCCGTCTGCCAGGGGGGCACAGCAAAGGCTTGGCCGCCCTGGCGTGCTGACTCGTTCAAGACTATTGGTCCTCGCATACTCCGCACTTGAGTGATGGTTCTGAATCGAGACAAGGCGTGGGCTTAGTGGCAGCCACAATGCCAGAGAGCAATCCCTTTAGCTGTGCTAGCTCAGGTCCCGACATTCTTGCTTGTACTGGGTACTTCGGACCCCTTTAGAACAGGGATGAGCCAAGTTATTTGATTGCCACTGCTACCCTTCCTTCTCCCTTGCATTCCCGGGCTGTCGCGGAGAAAAGCCAGCTTCAGTCAACCCTCAAACTTTGTCCACTCCCTTGCTGCGCTCGAGATGATCAACTCCCAGTCTCTCGCCTGTCATTCTCTCGCGCTGTCGTTGACCTGACCTTGCATCCATTCACTACTTCCCTTTTGATCAACTCGTCGCATCGCAGAGTCTAATGCTTCACGGACCAGACTACGGTCTGCGAACTCAAACCAGCTATGGCGGCGTATTCCGAGCTCCCCATATCAGAGGTGCCGTCGCCGTCGCCGGTTCGGTCGGGGCCAGTCCTGCAGACAGCCTTGTACATGATGTGCGCTCATTCTCGTGTTCCATGCGTTCTGGGCTGACTGGAAATCCCGTGCAGTGCTTGGATCATTACTTCAAATTCCACCGTTCTCTTCAACAAGTGGTTGCTCAACAATGGCTTTGGTGAAGACCCTCGATGAGCAGAGCCTTGTTATCTGCTAACAGATTCGACAGATTACCGTATGTGCTCTGTCTTCGGCGCGCAGAGACGGCGAGTTTGGGCTCATGTGTACTAATCTCGCCCTCGTCTAGCCATTCTCCTGACGTGCTGGCACCTGTTCTTTGCAGCTATTGTCACACAAATCCTCGCGCACACCACCACCCTGCTCGACAGCCGCCATTCCCTACCCATCAACCGTCGCTTCTACCTGCGCACGATTCTGCCCGTCGGCCTGATCTCTTCAGGCTCCCTCGTCTGCTCCAACATCTCCTACTTGTACCTGTCTGTGGCCTTTATCCAGATCCTCAAAGCCGCGGCACCAGTCGTTGTACTCTTCACCTCATGGGTCTGGGGGGTCGCCAACCCCACCGTCGGCACCATCATCAACATCATGTTTATTGTGGCCGGCGTTGCAATGGCGAGCGCGGGTGAAATCGAGCTCTCTCGGATCGGCGTTGTCTTTCAGCTAACCGGCCTGGTGTTTGACGCTGTGAGGGTGGTGCAGCTTCAGGTCATGCTGGGCCGCGAGGGCATGAACATGGACCCGCTGGTTGGCCTCTATTATTATGCCCCAGTGTGCGCCGCTGTCAACTTTGTGATTGCTTATGTTGTCGAGATGCCGCGATTCGCCTGGGAGGACCTCGCTCAGACCGGCTGGGTGCTGCTGCTGCTCAATGCTGCCATCGGCTTCCTGCTGAACTTGACGAGCATGGTCTTGGTGAGTGGCTCTGCTTGTGTAGTGAATTCACAGTTTTTCTAATCCGCATTCTAGATTGGAAAGACATCAGGTTTGGTCACGACACTGACCAGTATCTTCAAGAACATCCTGCTCATTGTGGCCTCGGTCATCATCTGGCACACACACATTTCTCTGCTCCAGGTGACGGGTTATGGTATCAGCTTGTCAGGTCTCGTGTATTACGCGTTTGGATTCGACAAATTGGCGGCTGCCTGTCGTTCTGCTAGGGCCTGGGCCGCAGATGTCTTTTCAGCGACCAAATTCAGCGCCTCGTCGAGAGCGTGTATTGGTCTTGCTATAACATTGGTTTGCATTCTTAATGTAGTTATGGTCGCATGTTATAAGGGCGTTAAAATAGATGTGTCACTATTCAGTGGGTAGAGCTTTGTGCGGAGTTTAAGGAGCTGTAAAAGATTAGAGGCTTATTATATTAGTCTTGCTAGATATAGAGTACTTAGAATACCAGAACTGTTAAGAATCTTGAGAGCTAGGGGCTTGGACAGGCAGCAATTGATGTGTTCCCTCAGGTTATTCTTCGACAGACATAACTCTGCCGCTTAAAATGTAAATATTTGATACAGTATTGTGAACCTCGAGTTATAAATGGGCCCGCTTCGCCTCAAGTCTCCCGTTTTTATCCAGTTTTTAATACTTCTCGACAAGTATTACTGCTTTCAAACAGAAACATATTCTCAACTATCTTGACAAGCGTCGGCCACGGCTTCAAGTCCTATCTATATAGCACTTATAACGCATCAAAACACAACAAAATAACTTGGCCTCAGGGTCAAGATAAACTACCCTCCGAGTCACTCTCGTCTGCCTCCGAGTTTAGACTCGCGTGGACAACAACTGTCATTCCAAACTCGGATTCTTAAATTACAGTCCATGGTTCTCAATACACACCCGAGTATAGAAGCTGTCTCGAACTAGGTGTCATGGCGTGTCGAGGACGAATCATAGATGCTGAAGGTGATAGCTGTTGGTGCTTGCCGTTGCTATAAGCTCTCGTCATGTTCACGACTGTACTTGGGTTATTTAGTACGGCCTAGTCCTCAGCCTTCTTTCTCCAAGACATAACTAGGGCTGGCATTGACGGCTCCTCGATGAGTTCGAAGCTATATGTGACTGTCGAGGTTGGAGACAGCCGAAGGCGGGAAAACAAACTCACAGGAAAATTGAGAGCAATAAACGTAGCTCTCTTTACCTGCGTATTGGGTGAGAGCTTATTACGCCGTTTCTATGAAGCCCTCGCCCTTGTCTTTGAGATTCCCCGTAGCAACAAGTCGCAACTCGATCGTTAAATCTTTGGATGACCAAGTCATGCCACTCCGACTTTAAATTTCATTGGCAGAAAACAAGAATTGCTGTCGAAGATGTGTTTCACTTCTTTCGACGCCCTGATTTCCCGCTGGTTTTAGTCCGTACATAACATCTCGATCCTGGATCAGCTGCTAGTCGGTAGAGCACATTGCCAACTTCGGCCGGTTGCAACAAGATTGGGACAATGTCTATAATCTGACCATCACTGAGTACGAGGTTTCAGCCAGCCAGTTGCAATTGGATAACAAGGACAAGGCTTAGAATGTGATTATAGACAGCTGGAGGGGTTCGGCCAACTAACAGGCGCGTCAGTGATCCAGGTGCTCATGCCATGTTCGGCTGGTTGTAGTGAGACAATAAAAAAGAGGTCTATAATCTGATTGCGTACCTAGTAGTAGTGACTTGCTGCTTTGAACAATAGATACAGCGTGCAAGAATTGGTCACCTGAGAAACGCCATTCCTTGGTTCAGCTGCTACGAAAGGACAAAGGCATAGGTATGCTATTCAGCCTGAAAACTATGCTGGAACGCAGAGACACCATTCCTACAGTTTCTATCCCTCGCCTTTCAAAGAAATTATAAATAATAGGGTCAGGATAACGGCTAATAGACCCAAGCATTCAGTCACGTTTGGATTCGCTGACCCCCTTACGTGCCCTGCATCATTCTCACTCGTCGTTATCATTCAGTCTAGCTCAGACTTCTATAACCCTCGCGTCTCAACATGTCCGCCGCCCCCTGGTCTGCCAAATTCGTGGGATCCCACCTTCTTTTAATCGAACCGAAAAACCAACATGAGTCCTGGGACGTCATCCCCAAGTCATGGAACGAGATTCGCTTTGACGCAGTTGACGTCCTCTTCATCAGTCCATTCTTCGTGAAGAGTGATGACTACTCATTCGTGCTGGGTCCCAGCAGTGATGGCGGAAGCCTTTTAGAGCGCTTCAACTGGGTGATTCGAGCTGCTCGCTCCAAGAATCCCAAGGTCAAGATCGTTCTGGAGCAATTCTACACTGATGACAGGGTTGCAAATTAGTAACTAGTAGTCTAGTTAGTAGTTAGTTAGTCCTAGTTAGTAGGTACTGAATAACTAACTACTAACTAGG
>JABCKW010000143.1:0-70775 GCA_014824385.1 Fusarium cyanostomum | reverse complement strand
GGTACCTATCTTAATGTAATCTAATAAGGGGTAATTATGTGGGGCTAGCGGTGGCGAGATACACGTAAAGTAACCACTTTTTAACAATTCCAACCCTTGCAACCTGTACAAGCAAATGCACAAGAGAAGCCGGAGAGGTGGAGGCTTCAGTGGAGGCCGCTTGGGGGTGATGGTGGAGGGGAGTGACACTGGATAATTACTCCGTACACTGCCAGTCCAAGATGGAATGGAGCTTGAGGGATCTTTGCTTCCATCTAGGAGATACAGAGTACAGAGTACGGCATGGTGTAACGGATTAATTAGACCTTGATCAACTCATTTATTTGAACAACGCGCAAGCATCGAGATGATACCCAGGACTTGAAATTTGATCCTCGTTCGGGCAGATATTAATGGAGCCCACTTCCTCCACTCCTAGTTCAGGAGGATCACGATGATGGTGATGGAACCAGGCACCACCACGCGCTTTTGTGGGCTACAGTGGAGCTGGATATTCAACTCGCCGCATCCAGCGGGAACGAGTCTGATTAAAACGATGCCGGAAGCCCACCAAATCACAACTCAGGCACGTCAGAATTGGTCGTGTTATTCTGTCAAGTCGTGGCCTTTTTTACTCGGTCGGACGATGACGTCGCCCCGGTCTCCTCCCCGGCGGGACCAACTGTGTTTGCATCTAGATCTTGAAACTTGAGAATGCGCGGTCGGCGTGTCCAAGAGATCAGAAGCGAGGTGAATCCATTGATGATGCGATAATTGCGAAGCTATGTGAAGCTATGCTGCAGCTTGTTTGAGCGTCCGTACCAAGTAGAAGATTGCAAGTTGGACGGACAATCAAGTCAATGTTTGTTTCCTGAATCACTTATGATGGGATACGCAATGTTCATCCCCGTTTCAGGATCATTCTCAAATCAAGAACCCGTATCCATGTTGCAGGGAAGAGGAATACATTGCAACGCCAATCAGACACCAGAAGGTCGATGCTGCTATTCGCACGCCGTGCATAGGCACGTTTGCATCTGCAGAGGTCGAATAACGACCATCCCACATCACGATTTGCAGGGGGAAGATCGTCAACGTGAGACGGCACCCACAAGCGCCCTAATTGCTAACCAAACCTTGCATTGCAATGAGGTTTCTCATGGATGGCAATCTCCATGGATAAAAGCGAGCGGAGATGCTTTTCTAGCGGTATGCCCGCACAGAAAATAGCATGCTGGGTGGGTGATGAATAGATGATGACGGACTGACGACGATCGCTCGTGTTATGGGAATAACGTGGATGTAAATCTCCGAAGGGTTGGGTGAGGGTTGAAACCAGATGAGTTGACTATCTCACCGAGACATGCTTTATTTAGGAATTAATCTTTAATTACCCGCCCGAGTCCCTCATATTGGCCTCTTCAGCGGACATGGGTGTAAACCGAGAGACTTCATACATATTCCAGACAGCTGCCAGCTCAGGAGACTTCAATCGGGCAGCACGAGTTTCTTCGGCGTCGTCTCCGTCTCCGAGCTCTCCGTATCTCGTTCCCCTCAGCTTGGCGCAGGTGAGAGTTCCGTTTCCCCTCTACTCTTCACTCGAATATTCCAATCGAGCATCGAGAAGAAATCCGGTGCCTGGTCTAGGTTTTACCTCAGCGCTCGTGATGATCAGGAGACTCTTCAGATAAGCGCCGCGGTTATCCTTTCTCCATGGTTCTGAGCGTCGCCGTTCACCTACCGAGTCTGATCTGGGTACTGTCACCTCACGTGCCGCGTAATCCGAGACCCAGAAAGCAGGAATATCGTGAGACAGATCCTGGGACTCAGTTGGAAAAGTGCCGATAACTGTCCAGGTAATTTCCCAGTCAATCCAGGTCTCGACCTTGGTCACGGCGACTGTGACTGTTTTCGGGGTAGCTCCTTGTGATAGTGCGAAAAGTCAGCTTGGCTCTGGTTGACGGCATGATGGAGCAATCGTTGAAAGCTCGAGGTCTATCGTGCATGCAGCTATCAATTGAGCTCAACTCAGTGTCTCGCTGCATTGGCTTGCAGCTCCTGAAAGACTCTTAAAGCTTTCATGGATCCACACATTCTCTAATCCGAACTGGTGGAGAATAATAGGATATGAATTGATCACCAAGTCCATGCTTTATCGCCTTGGCCAGTACCTTGCTTGCGTCTTTGTTCTCTTCAGCCAGCCTACAGCCAGCTGAACAGAGTCAGCGCCGATTATGGTCGATCCTGGGACAATCAGAAGCCAATCAAGCCCGATGGCGACAAAGGAGTCGGCGAAAGCGTCCGCCAACACAACAAGCGTAAAGAGCATCATTCGGTAAGTTTAGTGGTGCAAAAATGATGGGTGGCCTCAAATCATTCGAAAAGAAATATCCAGTTTGTTCGCAGCCTGAGGGCCTATCAAATGGGGGGAGCTCTCTTCGCTGTGAAGCAGAGTGCAGACGGCTTGTGCTGGCCCAGCAGCGTCGAGTGAGAGTTGGCCATTTTAAGCGATTGGATCCAATTGGACTCCCCCCCGTTCAAAGTGCGTGCATAAGTCCTTTTTTCTTAGCTACCTGAGTATGGACCTGATTATTAAACTTCCAGGGCAGATCTAGGGCCTAGCACCGAGACGCTGTAAGCTCGTTACCGGAGGAATGCCGTCAATTCTGTTGGTGGCCCAGCGACCAGCGACTGAATACAGAGTAGAGATGCTCAACCTTTTCAGCCCTTGGATCTGACTCGACGTTTCCCAGGTGCATCAAGCCCAGACTATCGGTTCACGATCGGTTTTTCTTCCTCCCTCTCACCAGCTCACAGGTGCCAGCAGATAGAGTACCCGTGGCCTTTAGACAGTCCCCCCTTTTCCTCTTGAACGGGTTCACACACTCAGCTGCTCGCGTTCCTCCTCTAGACCCCGAAACTAAAGTACAAAGAATTCCAGCTGAAGGGCAAACGAACAAAGAAACGAGGGCTTTAGCCTTTCATTTTCCCCTCCCCTGCTACTGGTTACCCGGCCGCGGCGGCACGAGCCCCTCACACTCCATCCAATCCGTTAAGCTGCCCGGACCGCTTACTTACAGGGCAGGTTTAAAGTGCAGTACCCGGACGAGGTCCCTTACAGCCCAGTTGAACTTAGTGGGCTCGTACCTTGCGGCCGTCCTCGAGTCAATCTTCCCGCCTGTCTCCTTGAACTGAACTTGGATTCTTCACGCACCACCTCAAGTACCGTTACCACCACCACCACATATAATTCACCGCCGTCGCTCATTCATTCGTTCATTCACGGTCTTCACCGCGCATTCACTCACGGCATCTGAACAAAGCCAATTTTTTCGTCATATTTAAGTGACAGCCAGAACATAGAGATTTGGGAGCACAAGCGCAGATTTCAAGGCGGTTGCCCCTAGCAGCAGTGCACTGAAGTGTGAAGTGGCCCTCATGTCGTCGCCGTGGAAGAAGCAGCCCGAGGATGTGGTTGACAGCGTGCTCAAGCGTGCAGAAGTGAGCAAGGTAAGTTTAACCATACCAACCCCCTATGCAAACTTCCGCTTTCTCTTTTTATTTCATCATCAAGCACGAATCTATTACTGACGTTGTTCTCTTTTTCCCCACTTCCAGATCGCACGCCGCCTGCAGAACCGCCTCGCTCTCGCCCAATTCAAGACCAAGCATGGCTGGGAGGACCTCACCCTCGACTCCATCGAGCCCAAGGTTGAAGAGGAGATGCGACGAAAGCGTCTCACCGAACCGGGTGACGTCCTCTCCGACTCCTCCTCGAGCGCATCCGATCTCCCATATCCCTCCCGAGCCCTCATGAGCTCTCCCCTCAAAGCGCCTCTGTTCTCGGATGCTGTGGGCTCCAGCAACGGTAGCACAGGTCACCGCAAGCGCACATATTTTGCCTCCTTCAACGATGTTTCCTCGAGCCCAAGAAAGCGGTTCCGAGTCTCTCCCACTGCTCACAAGTCCTTTGGCGGCCATGCTTCATGGAAAGATTCGCATCAACTGGCGCATTCGTCTCCCATTAAACCCCGTCGGCAGCAGCACTTCACCACCTCAGCCGGCCCGGACGTCTCCTTTTTCCAGCAACGTCTCCTGAGCCGTGAACTGACATCGCCCAACTTTGCTGCCCCCTCCGATGACGACGACGATCTCCTGCCTGCTCACTCCTTCAACCCTACCAACATCCGCTCGTCACCTCCCCGCACGCCACCCATGCGTTCACGAACCCTCGGCAACAAGCGGAGCAAGGGCGACGTCGCCTCTGGTGCCAACGGTGGGAAAACGGGCGAGGAGGGTGCCGATCTACTTCTCTACCTCGCAGCCTCGCCGTCACCAGCTGTCAGGACCTCCACCAGGACACGCATGGAGCCTCCCTCAACGCCTCCGCAGAAGAACAGCAAAATGGATCTACCCTCAGCAATGATGATGACGCCTGGTGGGGGCAATCTCTTCCCAACCACCCCAAGCCAAGCGTTTGACTTTGCCGACTTTGTCAACATCACACCCAGTCCAGCACAAAAACCATGGAAGACGCCGGTCACCCTGACAGCAACTAGGACACCCGTCAGTGTGACCCAAAGGCGACTGACCTTTGACTAGTGGTCGGCTTTTGACTGCTCGGCCTGAGGGACGGCCAAAAGGATACATTTTCCTCGTGTACATGATACCATGACAGCACATATTACAGCACGCGCGCACGCATTTTCTTGTTTCCTTAACTCTGTTTGGATTGCTACCGGCCGATCGGGTGTACAGAGGCTCTGTATCCATGTCTGTTTTCCTTTTGCGACGGCGTTATGGACTAAGCGGCATGAAGATGGTCTTCTGGGGAGAGGCCAGGAGGATGGTTTCTTGTTTCATCTTGATCGAGGTGAAAGGCTACGTGCATGCTCGGGCCTGCATTTTATTACCCACAATATGGATGGACGGTTCAGGAGAAAAGGTCAGACAGATTAGATGGATGGACGGCTTATGGACAATGTGACTATTACTCTATTATTTTTCAACACAACATGCATCTTGTTCACACTCAATTTTCCTCGTACAACCGTTTAACAGCCGTTTCGTGCAACAGTCCCTTGCCCTCGTAGAGAGGCCACGCATGAAGTCGCGTTCCATGCGCGCGTGCGACGGGCAATTTACGCGCGCAGCTCCCGGCGCGTAGAGCGCGAATTTTCGCGCCCTGGGACCCTGCAGCTCATTTAACGTGCCGATGGCCAATCAAACGCTGGTCGCAGGGAGGCTCGTGGCATGATGTCATGGGCGCGTCAGGCCATCCTGGAGGGGATGGAGACGGAATGGTGTTAGTTGGTTGGATGATGGTTGTATTTCTTTGAAGGAATTTGAATTTGAGCTAAAGTATCAATTGCATTGCGGCCCAGCAAGGTACTCGAAACCGTCCAAAGCTCCGCAGTTGCTTATGATGATGCGACCCTTATATCCGTGACGAATCCGTTGGAAGATCCGAGGATATCCTCAAACACATCCTCGATCGGCGTGACAAAGGCGTAACCCTCCATATTGTTCAACGGCCTTTGCCCGCCAGTCAGCAGCCCAACGATCCCTCCCCTACAGTCAAACACCACGGCACCAGAGTCGCTGGGGGCCGCAAATGGCCCTCTCATGCCAGACCCCAAAATCACAAACTCGGACGAGATGCCTTCATCTTCCGTAGCACAGAGAGTCCTGTAGCTGCTGTAGCTGCCGACAGTGGCTTTTGTCGCGGCCCCAACCTTCCAGAGCCTCGTCTCGGATCGCATACCTCTCAAAGAAGACGACTGGGGCTGGAGTAAGCCGCCAAAGGCACCGTACAATGGCTCGGAGTCGGCATCACCCACATTATTTTTCCAGGATTCTCGCCGAGGGAGGATATTCTTGCCCTCTCGGGTCCCGGCAGATATCAGAGCCCAGTCTAGCCGGTTGTTCTGCTCTGTACGGCCGTTGCCAGAGCTCGCCAAGATGTCGCCCAAAAGATGATGGCCTTGATCGAAGAAGTTGGTTCTGATATCCCTCTCCTGTTGGTGATGTGCTATATTGGCCCTTAGAGCGTCTGTGCATTGCGGCCAGCTCAACATCCTATTCTGGTAAACCTGGGTGCTTCTGTCTATCCGCCAGATGGTGTAGTTATGCTTCACTCGCGCTGGGCTCTCGATAGACATGCATTGAGCCTTTGGGCTTCTGCTTGACCAAAACCCTTCTTGGTCCAGCTTCCAGAGCTCACTGTTCTTTCCAGGCTTATCCATAACGCCTGTATTCAAGCTTCCCTGGATCGCATGTTCTGCAAGGTCTGCTCTCTGCGCATCGGGGTCCGTGACGTCCTTCTCCTTAAGCATGAAGCCATCGAAACAAGGCCGCACGACATGTTGGTTAGTCAATGCATATTTGGTCCATGCCGGCGTTTCCTTGGTTTTGATCTCCACGTAACAGCCTAGAGTGCCGCCAGAAGGGCTGGAGGCAATATTTCCCTCGGAGCTTTCCATGTAGCGGGAGGCCCCGATGCTGTCGCCCAGGTTGACCGTCTTCTGATATTCGCCTGGGATATTGAGATAAGGATAGTCCTTCCATGAGTCTTCCCTCTCTCCAACTGGTATCTGTAAGTCGAATGCGTACCTCTCGACGGCGCCGTGTTCCATGTGGAGATGAAGATTATCCCAGCCTAGGTGTCCAAGATGTTTCCCAATGTCATCGAGTATGTCTTGCCACTGGGTTTGGTCCGACTTTTGGTCGATAGAGATGTATACTGTGATGGGATTTTGTCGCATGACAGCACTATACCCTCGCCTGAAGAGAGAAACGGCTGTCATATGCGATCGTGTTGCTTCGAAAGCTTGCAGACGTTGATAGACGAGGGCGTGCATCTGAGGCCAAGCTGTTGCCAAATGCGGATTATCAGGGACGGGGCCGATATATATGCGAGCGAGTAGCTCAACTGCTATCATTTCAACGTGAAGAGTAGTGTAGCCGTGGACTGCGCTGTGGAAGATGTCGTCCACAAAGGCCATGATTTTTCCCACGGCTTGAGGCCAGGTGTGAATAGACGTCTTATTCCAGGGTGTAATGATGAACACTGTAGGAACACCAGTGAGAGGCATGTTTGGGATCTGGCGATGCACCAGATCTATCCTTGTTTCTTGCGTGGTAAGACTACAGCATTGTCTGAGAATTTGATTGGCCTCGAGAATAATGGCTCTTTCGCCAGCTTGGATGTAAGGGGGAATCTTGACATGTGGAAGGCTTTCGAGCGGCAAAGGGCGAAGACAAGGTGAGGCGACGCGGTACTGGACCTTGTGGACCTGCCTATCAGGTATATTGCCATTGCTGGAGCGTGGTTTCAAGTCCATGGTATCCAACGGGGGAGTGAGGTGAGTGATTCGCTTGGATATCGAGCTAGTCGAAGAGATTGGTCGCACACAGTACTAAAGTGAAAGGTCGGGGTCGGACATCTTTTTATACTATTTCTTGGTCATGGTTATTATAGTTCGGCTTGTTTGAGCTATTCTTGCCATCTCCGACAGGTGTTGGTATTATGCTTCTACTTGCATGCGAAGGGCTCACTCTGCATGTCGAAAGCATAAGCAGATCTTGCCTTGCAGCAGACGCATCAAGGGAGGAAAACATTGACTCATTCATAAGAAAACAAAACATGCAACCTTTGGCGCTTCTGGTGAAATGAGTTCGGTTGCGAGTTTTCATCTAGGTATGTTTCTCCAAGATAACCCGCCGAGAAGGTTAACAAGTCTGCAGGACCTGATGATACACTTTGCATGTGGCTGTGCATGCATTGTTTCTCAACGTCTACATCCACAGGCGAACGGCAGCCGAACTGTCAATTCCTGCAACTTCGACTCAACCTACGCATTGAATTAAGTGATGGACTTTTTTGCAGCTTTTACTAGCTCTAGATGGTTGGGCAGACAGAAAGCATGAATTCAGGCATCTCTACTGGTATAAAAAGCCACCATCTTCGGCAGCCCATGGGCGACATAACTCACTACTATACAAACCATCATCCACTTTCATGTACATGCATGGAAGGCTTACGGTTGAGCCACTCGGGAGATGCAAGGGACAATACTCAGAATTACTTCCATGACGGCTAGCATGGAGCTGTGACGCTTAAGAACATCACTGTTTAGGTAGCTACCAAGGCATAATACGAACAAGACATCTGCATTAATAGTGCTCTATGACTAAAATCTCGACGGAGCATAGCAACACACAAAGTTATTCTAATTGGCCCCGTCACATATTTAGTAACATCTCAATGTGCGTGTTCCTGTAAAAAAGAAAACGTAGTTCTGTGGTATCGTAAGCACAAACGCTGACATCCAATATCAACCCAGTTTTGGTATCCATCTAATATTTTCCCATTTTGCAGCGAGCGAATGAAACCCTCCGAGAACCGTCCATGCTCATCCTCCGTCGAGACAGAACGAAACGAAAACCTGTCCCCATGGCAGGCCTTAGATAGCCTGTCCGACGCTCTGACGTCCCAGAACGCTGTCGCTCTCGCTTCGAGAGTGTCGAAAGGGGGGGTAGCCCGCTCCGCTGTATCTCGAGGATGCGTTCGGCATAGGGGGCCATTCCTCGACCACACTCACTCCACTCGTATATCGCGAGGTGAAACTCTCAGCGCGGGAGTGCGTCGTAGCCCGTTTTGGCATGCTGTACATGGAGCTGGCGGCGGTGTAGCGCGGCATGGGATGGATTTTGCTCATACTGGGGATATGACGGCCACCGATCTCCAGGTCGAAGGGGTTTGAGTGGATGTTGCCGCGCCATGCTTCCGGGTTTGGGTTGCCATTTGGCGCATGAGGAGTAAGGTTACGCATCATAGACGGGCCTCTAGACCTTTGGACTTGGTCCACATAGGTCGTAGGGGGCAGCCGCGCAGGACCCAGTGGTCTAATAGAATTTCTGTCCGAGAATGGATCGTCCGGTCGAAGAGGTCGGTCCGGGCGTCCAGGAGCCAATGGAGACGGAACGAGCGAGTCTCGAGGCAGAGAGTTGGCATCAGAGGGGGGGTTGCCTCGGGGCACGGCAGCCATGGCGTTGGCGTCAGAGAACGGGTTCGGACTCGGAGATCTTATCGTCACCCGCCCCTTTTCCGTCATATCCGCAGTTGCTGCAATATTCTCAGCGCTGGACTCTTGAATGAGTCGCGACCACCAACCCTGGTGTCCCTCGGGCGACGAGGTACCTCTGCTAGAATAGTTTTCCATGGAAGCACTCCGGCTATGAGACGGGTTGGAGTCAAGGAATTGCGAGTTTCCTCGGTTCATGTTGACATGGGGAGAACCGCTGGTTGACTGTCGAAGTCTGCGGCCAAACTTTTTAGCGTTGACGGTCACAGCCGCTGCGAGCTTGGTAGATCGAGGAGTAGGTCCCAGCGAGTGATTGTCGATCTCGTACTTCTCGCCACCGCTGCCGGGCGCACCTGGGGGGATACCAAGAGGAGTCAGGAGCGTGCTCCTACGGCGCCTCATCGAGCGCCTTCTCAAGAACCAAAAGAGAAACGCCAGGATGGACAATCCCATCAAGGAGCCGACAACGCTTCCTACAACAACTGGCGTCGAAGTCGTTTCATTGGATTCCTTGTTGATAATGTTGTCGTCTGAGCCTTCAGTCTCTGTAGCTTGGTCACTACCCGCCGTCGCATCCAGTCCGATCGTTGTGAGAAGTCCGCCAGGCAGGGTTGCCGTAGTCAATGAGGGCCGAGGATCAGTGATGCCCGTCTCGCTATCATCAGGAATAACGACATCAGAAGATTGGGTGGACTCGGGAGCAGAGGCGGCAGTCGTAGTTCCAGGTCGAGTTTGGAGGGTTGTCGATAGTCTGGAGAAAGTCAACGATGAGGTGTCGAAGAGGAGAACCTCGGATGTAGTGGAGTCTTGTGCATCTATCAACCGAGCCTCGTCTGGCGTCTCCAGCGACGCTTCTCGAGAAGTCGACGGGGTAGTCGTTTCGGTGGATGCTGTCGTCTCGTTTGCGTCACTCGTCTTGGGCGGGGCAGCTCCTTCAGCTACAGTGGCGGGAATTTGTTGGCTCTCTTGGCTTTTGGGAAGGACCAACGATGCAAAGAGAGGAGTGTCTTGCGAGATATCCGAGGAGATGGTGACGGATGTCGAGTTTGATATCGCTGTTGAAGCGAAGGGTAATGTCGTGCTCGTAGCGCTCGTGGAAGTGTTGAGCGGAACATGGTATGTGATCTTGACAGTCGTTGTCTGGGGTACAACAACGGTGTAAGACTTCATCACAGTTTCGATAATAACCACCGGGGCCCTTTCGACAAATGGGGCCGAGTCGGCGGCGTCGATCTCTCGCTGTATGCCGGCATGCTGCCCCCCGAATAAGAAGTTTAACAAAGCCCCAGCCCGGAGGCCTAACATGGTCGACCAGAAAATTTCGCGATGCCAGTCGCAGAGAGGGAGAGGGAAAGGGCCAGAAGTCTATTCTGGCAAAAAATAACGGTTGACGACGATTCGACGAGTGAGTAGGAATTCGCATAGGGCCTCGTTGGCCACCTAGTTCCTGTCGATATTCATATAGATGGATGATCCAGTCACCTTGCGAGTGCAATTCGAATGAGAGATGAGATAAAGACGTGTATAAGCGTGAGCCGTAGCAAGGAAGGACAATGAGTTGAATGACGGCAAAAGAGAAGGTAGAGGACGCAAAACAAAGATACAAGGAGAGACACGGAGAGAAACACAAACGAAGGAGAGACAGTCAGAGAGAGAGAGATAATGAAAGAGTGAAACGATGATGAGGTCAACTACGAGGGGGATGGCACCCTAAACTGGAGCAACGCAACCCAAAGGGGGGGCTATGCCATTCTAGCGTTTTACCTGACTACAGATAGAACTCGATCGGGCGAGAAGCCAGGACGGGAGCGCCAAGAGAAAGCTCAGTTGGAGGCGTGGAACAAGGGGAAGCCAAGGGGAGCTTGGGTGAGAAGCAAGGGGTATACGGATACCCTGTCCTGCGACAGATCTGAAGCAGGATACCGTCCCCACGTTGTCTCCAACGCTGGCTTGGGACTAGCCAAGGTCGATAATAAGAACCAGGTTAGCGATCCCAGACTTCTAGGGCGCCGGCTTGGTGGTGGCTTTTGGCCAGCACGTGGCCATGTTTGTCAGAGAACGGGTTGATGGTGTTGCAGAGGGCGAAGCATGGATGACGACAAAGTCGACATCTGCGACAACGAACAGGATCAAAAGAGAAACTAAGCCGGCTGCATGTCGCATGGAGAGAATGGTTTCCTGTCGTCTTCTCTTTTCATCTATCTTTTCATCTCTCTTTTTCTTGACGGTTCTTTTCTTGAGCGCCACAGCTGAATCTGGCCTCGGCGATGCGACCCGGAATGGTTACGGCGCTGTGGTGATGCTTGGGGCCCTCATACGGACGTTGTTGTTGATGGAAAAAAGGACAAGAACCTGAAGAAGAGACGACATCTCCACTGAAGTCAATGGCTTCTTAGTGGAGGGGATACCACCAAAAGTGGGGCGCCGTTAAGGACCTCTTAGGGGATGGTGCTTCGTCATCCACCTGAGACAACTGACTTGGTGGTCCTGAGAAACACCAAAAAGAAGACCCGCCAGAACGAGGGACGGAGAAATATCCCACGAAACAAACACCTTCTTCTTGCGCGCTAGAACGACTGACAAGCTGCAAATTTTCGTTTCCCATCTCGCTTGCTTCGTACCTGCATGCGGTACCTGAAGATTACATTACAACATCCTCTTCGAGACACGCCCGGCATTGGTTGAAGAGCGACAACATCACGAAAGCATCGAGATGCCAGTCAGACAGACGCTCGTCGGGTAAATGGGCCGTGATCCGGCTCAAAGTACCAAACCATCCTCGGCTGCGTCGCAGTATCAACTCTGCCGATTATCTACAGAGTGCAGTGATCCGAATTCCCATTTCTGCCTCCATAAGCACTCAACCATCTTGCATTGAATCCTTAACTTATGCGCCACTGCCTTCCCTTCTCGATTGCGCTACTCCCTGGATCCTGGCTCACATCAGTTCATCCGCTCAAACAAATGTCCCTCTACCTAAGTTTAAACCCTTGTTCCCAGCCCCAGCCGCTCTCATCCCTGTCATTCTAGTCCGAATGTCACCCACCTCACTACGCAAGCTTAAAATCTGTTTCAGCGACGACATACGATTATCGATATGATTACCGAAATAAAACGTCTGGTCTCGCTTCCTCGGTCTTATACCACGTTATAAAGCCCGAGAGCGCATGAATTCGAGAAAATACTAAGACTGTCTTAGCACCCTTAAGTAATGCTGCAGGGTAAGTCGACGCCAAAGTCGAGTTGTTCGAGTTGTTCTTTGATGTATCAATTCTATTAAGTGCATTCTAGTTTATTTGATTTAAATAAGTAGCTAGTGTGACTTTCGGCTATGTATGTTGTCTCGAGTTTAAAACGCTGATACATGCTCGTGAGGTGATGTAAAAACCCGCTATTATGATGAAAGATAAGGTTAGAAGTGACCAAACCAACCTGCTCTCGATATCGAGATGACTTCCTACTATACATAGTAGCCCAAGACACTGCATAATATTAATTTAATGTTATTTTAATTTATTAGCTGAGCCTTACACGGAGACTGTATGCTAATTGGTCTCATGTGAATTTATTTGTACGTCTGATAAAGTATGTTTTATTGTATAGTAGACCATAGCGTAGAGTTATTAGAATGGCTTGCTTAGACTGCAGTCAAAGGTGCCAGACGTGTGACGATAGAGAAACCCGATACTTTAGCTGCAAGCACCGTAGAGCTTTTATAAATCAAGCATTAAGCGTGAAGTTATATATGGATGTCTATCACGCCTGTATGGCCTGCATCGCTTAGGACAGAGCAAGGACGTTGGGCTCGGGGTGTAGGATAGTGCGTAGTGTCTGGTTTATAGGGGACGTGCTGAGTGTAGCTGCTTGCGAGTGATAGAACTTATTAGTTGATTACCCTGCTTGGCCAAGTCTCGCCGTCGCCAACGACGGACTACTGATGTCACCGAGATTCGTCGCCCCAGCCACTCCAAGGGGAACTGACCGGCCGCGAGAGATTGCCAGTGCCATTGGAAATAATGAAACCGGCCGGAATCTGAGGGATGACCAGTCTAAATAAATTCGGATGGATTGCGGGTCTGAAGGAGCAGTTCGTCTGAGAGTATACAGAGTACGCCCAGCTCAATTCGTTAGTCTCAACGAGACTTTCGGCACGGCAGCGATAAAATGATCAGTTGGGCGAGAGGGATAGGAAATAAAATAAAATATAAAATAAAGGGGTACTGTATTGTGGTTGAACGACTGTCCGGTGCAATTGCTACCAGTTGTTACATGCGTCATCTGGGTGCAAGATGATGATTCTCCTCAGTCGAGCTATCTCGTCTGTTACGTACATCTCATGTGTCTTACTGATCGGATAAGTCAGATAACCGACCTGATCAAGTAAGCCACACCGAATGGGGTTAACGCCCCTAATACTCCTTCTATTTACTTATCTGAAGTTATCTCTATCAGATACCTAGGTATTCTATTATACTTCTACTTGCCTGAAGGCTTTATCGCCGGGCTTGATAATTACGTGCCTACCTTAGTTTGCAGGCATGGTTTGATACATTTGTTTAATTGCCTTGGCAAGATATACTTAACCCCTGTGCTTATGAAGCCGTGCATGTAGAAGTGGTGCATGCAGTTATATTCACCCTATGTATGCGGCAATATTTAAAGAAATAATTTGGCTCAGTTCTTGTCAGTAGAAATACATGTGTTTGTCTACTTTGACAAAGCGTTGATAGACATCCATGGATACCTCCTTAACGCCTTGACGTAAATATTCGGGCGTGCCGCCCCCAACGCCCACAGTAACCTTTTCAGATCATTTCCATTGAAACCACAATTTCATCGTCGTGTAAACATAGCAATCATTGCCCCCCAATAAATAAATACGGTATTGTATCTGACTGTCGTCTGTCCTAGATCTTTATTCGACCTGGTATGTCTTAGTCTCGAGATATATGGCTAGGTCTTTGGCTATGTTCTCCACGTTGTACCTCTCCGCATTCCTTTCAGGTGGTCGAGAAAAGAACGTGTGGTGTATCGTCGTCGACAGTGGAATGGGCGCTCGCTGTGTCTCAAACACCTGACGCAATGAAATCCCCATTCGACTTCCCGCGCTTCTCTGTCCAGCCATGGCGCACGAGAGATGGCGACAAATAGCCACAGCCGGTCCAGCTGGCTGATATCGAAGGCGGCTTGCGTCGGGAGACGTTCCCTTGCGCCATAGACGCAAGGCGGACGTATAGCCAAACAAAACGATGTAGTCAGCGGCTGCGACAGTGCTATTCATTGGCGCGTAAACGCCAGGAATGCCTTTCGTTCGAGGTAGTGAGTGTCGCTTGTGCCGGCTTGCGTAGCCCAAGTTTTGACTGGGCTGTCTATACGGAGAGCGGGTTGTAGGACTTGTGCTGTGTCAGGCAAAGGAAGCAGAGTCGTTTGCAAGCAATGAAGTAAAGGTAATTATTCGCACTCGGCTATGTATATTTTCTTTTATCCTCCCATCGCTTGATGGGAGGACAATGGTATGTGTAGCATCTAGTATGTTGGATGAAAGATTGGGAATCACTACGGTTGTAAAAGACAGAAAAGACATACCCGGGCAGTTAATGATAAGTTATAAGGTACGGGCATAACGTTACGACCCTGGATTTATGCAACGAAATAGTCCTCTCCTCCAATTGGAGCGCACTATTCGCGGGAACAGTCCAGCCCGAGCAGGGCTAAAAGCGGAAACCTTGCACGTCCCCTCCATCACCCGCATCATCCATCCACCAGAACTCCAGCTGTTGGCTTCTTGACCCAAGCTGTCTCCGCTGCTACCGGGGACGAGGAGACGCTCCGTTTCGGTTGTTGGCTGCTCTCGCTTGCTACCTTACGTTACCCTACGTTACCTTACGTTACCTGCCTTGCTCTGGGCTCTCTCTTCCCCGACCCCGCGGCTGCTCCCGCGTGGACCGACTTGACCGTCCGTCCGTCACCGAATCTTTGAGCCTCCCTCTCAATGCCACTGTTTGATCGAGCCAATGCTTGTTTGAGTGAAGTCGTTTGACGACTGTTGCCTCTTGCTCGTCAGCACACCTGTTCTCTGTATCTCTCTTCTCCAATACATCGGCTTATCTAGCGGTTCTTATCGTGCGTCTATGTCATTTCACGAGCTGCTCTCCCTTCGTTGCACGGCATAACTCCAACCTCATCCCCCGCTTGTCTTCTTCCACCGCTCAGCGACCGAGCTTGGCCTTGCGTGCCTTGAGGCCTTCTACCTCCAAGCCTCTCCATATTCCCAGCACCTGGAGCGTGTGCTCTGGCTATTGTGTGTCTCGTCGTGCTCCGTGGCACCTCGCCATGGTTCTGGCCCTGACGCTGACGTCGTCTGTCGTGCTTAGCATCTGCTGCTTCGGTACCTTACATCCTTAGCTGCGCCACTACATTCTCCGCCACCATGTTTGGCAACTTCACCTCCTTTGGTAAGCAGTGATCGCCTCTTTTTAATCGTCTCCCTGAAGGACTCATAACTTTCTCAACTCGCGACGATTCTCTTGATCGTCCCTTGCTCACAAAACACCTCATTACCCCCTCACTTCATCTCCACCAAGCTTCTGCCTGTTCTGTTCCATCTGCCCCTCCCCCACACTCTCGTGCCCTCCACCTTGATAGGCCCTGGCTAAACTCTTATCAGCCGGCATCCCGTCAAAGGCCAAGATAGATCCCAAAGACGTTCCGCCTCCTACTCCCGTCACTCTTCCTCGCTTTCAACCCTTCGCCCACGATGACGACCCCGTCGACTCGGCTTCTGCACTCGCCTCGCTGCTCCAAAACACCGGTCGATCAACCGCCGCCCTTGGACCCATGGGCTTTTCCGCTATTAGCCTCAACCTGAACCTCGATGCGAAACCTGCGGACCTGATTCCCGATATCTCCTATATTCCAGACTTTGACGAATGGGAAAGGTTGTCCGCAGACGAGGCCCGGGAGAAGAATCAATCTACTCGGAACCCCATTAGGAACGGTAACCTTACCCCGGGGTGCCAGGTTTATCTTGAGCGCAAGAAGGAACTGTCGAATATCAACGAAGACGCTTTTCGAACTGTGCGAAGACTCCCAACGCCCAAGGGAAAGCAGCAGGCTCGATTAGGGAATGCCTATGAATTTTTCCGCTGCCTCGAAGCCTTCACTTCCTTCTGGGACGATCCTACGCAGCCGCCACCACTGCCTCCATCTCCTGAAGCCTCTCCGGAGGTCACCTCGTCCGAGGCAGCGGCGAATTCCGGGGACGCGAAACCTGCGAGCCCCAAAGAGGAGGATGGCCCTGCCTATTTCCGAACCAGCTCTGGATCCAACATGCCCCCCGAATACCGCAATAACCTCGTGACGGCATTCATCAAGCTTGTCGCTTACGATTTTGGCTGCAACGTCTCGCCCTCTCGCACCGAGCCCCGTCTCCACCTAAGCTCTCCAGAAGGAACCCGACCTCGAAAGACCTACTGCCCTTCTGGCTGTCTGTTTGTATTCCAGAGCCCGACGACTCGCGAAGCTGCCCGTGCAGGTGTTGTTCATGGACCTGTAGCCGCCGTCAGTGCTAGAGGTACCACCGACTTTACCACGCCGGATCCTGAGACTGCACAGTCACTGGATCTTGCTCGCGAAATCGTAGCAGCACTGATCACTGCACAACATCGCGCACGAGAGGGCAAGACGGAGAAGCGATTCGGCGAGGGACAATGGTGGACGAGCGAAAAGCGCTGGGGAGGCGGTCCTGGAGGTCCCATTGGGCGTGAGATCGAGAAGGACGCAGTTCAGGGCGACAAGGACACCAAACCCAGTGATGAAAATGGGTTGCCAGTCTCCAAGAAGCCTCGCAAGAACATGAGCATCTACGACAACTACCGCATGGTTCGGCCTCCCTCGTCGACCTGGGACAAAAAGGCTCAGTATGAAGCCATCGGTAGACGGCATGGGGCTGACTACGACGATATCTTTGTGGTGAGCTCACTGTTCCACCATGTCTCGATTCTCCGCGTGAGAGTACCCAACCGCTTGCTCGAGGCTCTGCACGGAGCGCGCGAGCTAGACCCAGCCAAACGTAGCTGGGGCAAGGTGGAGGCTTGGAGGAGCCCCTGGTATGATCTGTTTGACACCAAGCAGCGGTTGGCGGCTATGAAGCTAGTGTGGGTGGTAATGGCATATCAGATGAGAAAGGACGCTGGATCTGATGAGGATGTCAATATGGCCAATGCTTGAAGCTGTCAGGCTGCTAGTCCTGGCTACATGACGGGTTGGATGCGAGCAATTGCTTGCCCTTCACTGGCGGGCCTCTGCTCACCTAGCTGAGGTCCAGAATAAGAGAAAGAAAACATAGCACAGCAAAACAGATGTTTAGACGGTATATTTAGTTTATCAACTGTCTATACACATCAATATCAGTACTTACATGTCAAATCGAGCACTAACATCTGCAAATCGTGATGGAACCAACAAGTCGATGTAGCCATTTCACCCGACCAATAACATCGACTGATAGACAAACATAGTGCGTCCCCGGACTAGACAGGGCCGAGAGTCTGTCCTTGCAGCGTTCAGCACGTCATCAAGGACACTTGAACAAACAAGGGTTTGCGTGCTTCTAGATGCAGTGTCTTAGTGTTAGCCAGGGTAGACTTGAGTACACGATACCACTGCAAGAGTTTCAAGTACCATGATCTCGGGTCAGAACAGACTCGGGGGGAGCGAGAAACGGGCACTTGGATACTATGCAAGGCGTTCGTTCAGTTGGCCTGATACTCCAGTTTTTAGGAGTCGAATGGCACGGTGTGATTATTCTGCAGGGCAGATGGACATGTGCCATGCCGAGATATTCGCGGGATACCGGCCAGGTCCGGGAGAGGACGACCTTGTGCGGATCTTGACTCAGACGAGATGTCAAGGAGGTAAGCCTTAGGGATGCATCATGGCAGGGCTTAAGACTTGGCTCCCGCAGCGTGCCAGATTGGCGGGTATGGCGAACCTATCCCTTACATGATAGCCGCCTCATAGGGCGTGTGCATCGGCTAGCTCAGCTGAAGACGCCCAGAATCTGGGGACGCGGTGAAGCTGTGTGGTGCTGGTGGCACGCGTGGCTGCGTTGGGCTACCTTGTTCGGGGTTGAGGCCCGCGTGGCATGGCAAGCCAGCTCTGGGGGACGGGGACGGAGGAGGTTGCTTGTTTAGTGTTGGGTTTTAAGGGACTGGTATGTGCTTGATGCTTGGCTTGGGGGGACCGGAGAAGATGCGGTGGAGATTTGGGGTATGCGATTGAATATGGCCCCGAGGCCTCGCCGATGAGCAAGACGTCCTACCTAAGGTACCTACACTTCAACATCATAAGTTACCTAGTTAGGTAAATACCTACCTAGGTACAGAAACAGCACCTTCAGTGCCAGAAACTTGGAAGACACCTTCTCCTCATCCATTTTCGGTATTCGAGGTCCAAATACCACGGTGCAAACAACCCAACCCCACATCTAAAGCCTCCCTCCCGAGGCGACGTCCAAGTACTAACGTCACCACGTCGGAGCGGACACAAGCCACACACAGCCACACCCTTCCCAAAACTGACGACGTGACATGGCCCAAGCTCCCTGGCCGGCAAGCCACGCCCGCCCCGTCTCCACTCAGCTCGCGGCTGAGCATCCCTTTCCAGGTTCTCATTGGCCCACTCAGCCCTTCTTCAGCTCTCGGTCTGCCCGCCCGCCTAACCTAGCTGGGAGGATCGTCGTGCCGGAGGCGGGGAGCTATCGGAAAATTCCAGCCATCTTCTGCATATCTTTTCCTCGTGGAAGTGCATTTGAAAGCTGCCCCTGCTTAACTGTCTTTCTTGGCTTGCCTTCATTGTGTTTGGGAGAAATGAGGGCTTTGGAGATGGCGCAAAGGGCCGACGTTTTCACAAACCCACGTGTTGTTTGTTGGCTCGTTCAGACATGGAGCGCAATTGGAAATTCACGAACTCGGAGCTATCTCGGCCCTGACGGAAGCGCCCAGGGAAACGTGGTTGCAGCAGTCTATTGATCTCGTTGCCGCTGACCTAATGAGTGAGTGACCATGCTTGCATCAGTGCCGCCGAACCCTTGTCGATAAGCTGCATCGGGATCGCCGTTGCGCCGGGTCGGGGAGCGGCGCGCCGAAGCATGTATGCTCAGCCTGACAGGGGTCACTCTTTGTTAACGCGGAAGAAATTCATGACGTTTGGGGACCCTTCATCAGCGACGAGATGGACCATCTCAGGCACTAAGTTTGGAGACTGCCGGCAAGGCCTACTGCAGGGATAGCTGCAGGGATAGGGAGTTGGCGCCTCATCCTGTGAACAGGGGCGTTTGGACAGCAAATGTCGAAAAAGATGATCACGATGTTGTATTGCATCTCATAGGCCGTGACGAGATGACGGTCATTTCCAGGTAAGCAGTTACCGGCCTACTGGGTGGAGGAAACGACGGCGTGCCGGACTGTGGGGTGCAATGCAAGGGGACGTGATGCACATCTTCCCTAAACATCATGAATACTGGATCGCGATAGAGCTTGGTGATGCTGGCGGTGCACTCGGGTCTTCCGTGTAGTTGATGGAATGGGTATGTTGTCCGCGTTGGCATGTCTGTAAACGCAATGTTCTGCATAGCTCAAGTATGAATGAGCAAGGCAGCAGAATAAATGTTCAACAAGGCCGAGGAGAAAATTACAACGGTGAGAGCAAAGCCACGATAACGGAGGATTGTCTTGGATGGGAAGAGATCAAAGATTCCCTCCTTGCCTGCCTAAGCATGGTGGTTTTTGGGGGTGAGGTCTGGACTTTGGAGTGGACTTGGCGGCGGACTTGGCACCACAGCCCGGAAATCAAGGGAATGGAAGTGGTAGTGAAGGTGAAGACTTCAAGCAATCAAGCAAAGAGGTCGGCAATTGCAAAATCGAGAAAAGCAAACAAGAGCCTCAATCTTAACAACACACTATTGCTATGGTTTTGATATCATGTTGAGAGGCTGGCACCTGAAAGGAGTAGCTCGTAGATCTCATGTGTGTGTGTGACCCTGTCTATAACACAGCCAAATAAGGAACTACTCAGATGAAAGAGAGATTGATTGACGTGTGCCTGACTTGAGTTGCAATGCAGTCCACGAGCAAAAGAAACAACATTCAGGGAGGATCAATATGATTAGATTACATGGGCCAAGCACGCGGATCACGTCACGCAGCGAAGGACGGGCTTCGCTACGACTCAAGGTGCCGACACAGGGAGAAACATTCGGCGTCGCTCAGCCGGTCCAGTCGGCAGGGTCGACAAGAGGAGCGTACATAATAATGTTGATTTGGAGCTGGAAATCGCAGTTGAAACGGAACCGTTTAGGGCTGTGCTGCTAGATCTGGTGTTGAATGTCTCCCAGATTAGATTTGGGCAGAACATCCATTCCCAAGAAGAGGCTCGTCTCCGGAGTATTGCCCATGACTACTGCATCCTCCACTGTAGCGCAGTCGAGTATCTCCGTAATGGTCGTGCCCTCGAGCAATAATTGTGCCTCCGCCGGCTTGTATCTGTACTCTTTTTTCTTTTCTTTCAACCATCACACCCCCGATTCTCCATTCTCCATTCTCCATCCTCAGCTGCCTGCTCCCCTCCACCAACGATTGTCGGTCGTATTTCCGTTTCGGGGTCTGCTGGCGCTGAACCATCTGCTTGTTGCTGCTGTGCCTCCATTGCCGAGCTGTCAAACCCAGACTTTGAGAAGATCCATACAAGATCTCGACATATCTAAAAGGGCGACGAGATCCCCTCTTTCTTGCTCTTTTCAACTCTTCAGCTCTCACCGGCTTTCCTTACAAAGACTCGACGCACTGGTTGCAGGGTCCTCACATAATCAATTGCCCCGTCGGCCTTCTCACACGCCCCCTTGGACGATACCCGTGCCTGGTCTCAACCGCTGTTATCAAATCCCTTGGACTCTGTCTTGCCAAGGGAAAAGGCGTCGTCAACAATCTCGACAAGTACAACTTGCCGGTACATCGCAATCGTGTGCATCCCGTCCCAAGGCCGAGGCCAGCCAACCAGAAACCCGTGGACGCCTTCATCAAAGGCCCAATCTGCACCCCTCCCCCCTGGCTTATTCGGTACCTATCACTGTCTGTTGACAACTCGCCTCTCATTTTTTATACCTGGTGGTGCTTTGACTCTCATAACTTCTCGGCCCTCCTCGACCTTGTTTTCCTTCATCCGTCGCGTGCCGAACATAAGCACCATAACCGGCAGCTTCCTCCTCCTCCTTTCCATCGTCCTACAAACCTAACTTAAACCTTTGCAACCTCCTCCTCTCGCCCCGCCTTCAGCTTCAAAGGACGCCCGTGCGCGCGAGTTTCTCTCTACTTGCTTAGCTCTCTAGCAGCCCGCCCGCATCATCTCTCTTGAACCCTCGATCTGGGACCCTCGGGACCTTGTCGTAGCGCCTTTGCCCCGCGCGTGCGTAGCAGCCAGCATCAGCATCAGCAGCACTCAGTACGCACGCGCCCACAGCTCACGGGTTCCACGCGCGTGTCGCCGCTTTCCAGGGTACATCATCAACACGCCCGTATTTGCTCCTGGACAAAAGTACACCTAACCTCTGTTGCTCTCGCTCTCGCTCTCTCTTGGCGCTAGGCTGAGCTGCTGGACCCCGTCTTCTCACTCGACCTCCACAGAACCCGAACCTGAACCGACCACATCCTCCAGACATCAAACGACAATTACCTCGAGTTGCTTGTGATACCCTGCCAGACTTTGGCCTCGACATCAATTGCCCGTCCTCCAGCTTCCATCTCGCCCTCTCCTCTCGCCCTCGCTGCCCCGACATGTCGGGATATCCGGGATACAATTCTGGCCGCTACGGCCCGCCGCAACCGCAATACCAGGGGAATTATTACCCGTGCGATTCCCATCTCTCCAGCGCCATCCATCTCTGCCCAAAATGCCTACCCCCCGCACTCTCATGTGCCGATCATCATGCCCGTTCCCGCTTCTACACTCCAACCATTCATTTGCCATCCACTTGCCAGGTCACCTTGGCTAACCTCTCGCCCGCTTCAACAGACAGCAGCCATCCTACAGCGGCTACCCGCAAGGCCAACCCTCTCCTCAGCCGCCCTACGGCTACCACCAACAGCCTCCTCCACAGCAATACTATCAACAACCTGCACCTCAGCCGCCGCCGCAGCCGCAGCAGTATGGCCACTACCCGCCGCCTCAGCCCAACTACAACTCACGACCTGGTACGCCACGCCCTATTCGGCCGACTTGATTATACATGTTTAAGCAGCTAATCCTCCACTAGGTGGCCCTCCTCCTCCTCCCACAGCACCTCAGCAATTCGGCCACGGCGCCCCCAATAGCTATGCCTTCAGATACTCCAACTGCACCGGCAGGAGGAAAGCCTTGTTGATCGGCATCAACTACTTTGGCCAGCGCGGTCAGCTGCGTGGCTGTATCAACGATGTCCGAAACATGACAGCCTACCTCTCCGAGCACTTTGGCTACAAACGCGAGGACATGGTGATTCTCACCGATGATCAGCAGAACCCCATGAGCCAGCCTACCAAACAGAACATTCTTCGAGCCATGCACTGGCTAGTGAAGGACGCTCGCCCTAACGATTCCTTGTTCTTCCATTACTCAGGTATGAATTCGACGTTACCCTCGAGCTCTTTGGCCTTGCTGACAATCCCAGGCCATGGTGGACAGACCAAGGATCTTGATGGCGACGAGGACGATGGTTATGATGAGGTCATATACCCTGTTGACTTCCGACAAACCGGCCACATCACCGACGACGAGATGCACCGCATCATGGTCCGCCCTCTAACAGCAGGCGTTCGTCTGACAGCCATCTTCGACTCTTGTCACTCCGGTACCGCCCTCGATCTGCCGTACATCTACTCGACACAGGGTATCCTCAAGGAGCCCAACCTGGCCAAGGAAGCCGGCCAAGGCCTTCTTGGCGTCATCTCCTCATACAGCCAAGGCGACCTTGGCGGCGTTGCCAGCGGCATCTTTGGCTTTATCAAGAAGGCTGCCAACGGCGACGATGCTCGCGACCGCGCTCTCAGAACCAAGACTTCACCCGCCGACGTCATCATGTGGTCCGGCAGTAAAGACGATCAGACTTCGTGGGTGCCCCTGTTTCCTCAATTCTATTATACTCACCAGATGACTCCGGTTTGATCATCTGTTTTATTATTTGAGCGTTTGCTTCCAATTTTGTTACTGGGACAGGTTTCTCGGCCATTCATTTCAGCGTGGCGCAAGGTGTTCTCAGTGTGGACAATTTGATGTATCTAGCTTTAATGAGTTTCATGTTCTCGGGCACGCCCTAGATGTCAGATACAGACTTCCCGCGGGTCTGCAGTTTGGCATCTGGGGCGACGACCTACGTTGGTTCGGCCCGGACTATCCTGTTCATTTGCAGCCTCGGGATTTTCGGCAGCAGCAGTTTGCTAACCATTTCTACAGTGCCGATGCTACCATCGCCTCTCAAGCTACCGGCGCCATGTCCTGGGCCTTTGTCACCGCCCTCAAGAAGAACCCCCAGCAGAGCTACGTGCAGCTCCTCAACAGCATCCGTGACGAGCTCTCAACCCGTTACACCCAGAAGCCACAGCTCTCCTGCAGCCACCCTCTTGGTGCGCCTCACTGCTCCCTGCACAAGTTTCTTGTATTTAAATACTGACTTGTCTTTGTAGACACGAACGTGCTGTTTGTCATGTAATGTATATACCCATTGTTGGGCTCTATCTCGGACATAGAACTGCAATGCCCCGAATCCTCTCAAAGGTCGGCTACTCCCTACGGCATGCTAGTAGTCGAGGGACTGGGTGGTTAGGCTAAAAAACAACAGTTGGAATAGTTTACTCGGGTATCGCGATGGGAGGCTGTCTGCAAGTTTGGGTGCTTAGTTATGGCTGCATGACTTTTCTGTCTGTTGGGGAACTCGAGCGTCTTTGCTTCTCGTATAGCGTGAGGGGAAAATCAACTTTGGTTCAAATGCTCATATTGGATGCGTATAAAACAACTTTCGTGATGCGCTGCTTGCCTGCCTTGATCGCCTGCCTTGCCTTGACGCCAAAAACCTCCAGGTATCCATAACCCCTTAACCAAATCAACCAATGCCATCTCAAACAACTTGACAAGACCAGCCAGTACAAGACAGATTCCCTCTAGGCCTGCTCTTCCACCCACCTTGTGAAAACCTCACCAACATGCAATGCAATACCGTCCCCTTTTCAGCCATCCCTCACACATATCGTTATGACGCCGTACGTAAAGATGCTCACGCCTCGGCCCTGACAACCTTGAGCTGTCTCGATCGCTTCACCTTGCGCTGCTCCTCAGCCGCAACGACAAGTTTTCGACGCACCGCCTCCTGCTTGGCCCAGTCCCGCGCCGACAAGCGAGCACGAGCGATGAAGCGTGCCATGACGAGGAAGGTCTTGAGGGAGGGTTTGATGGTGGACGAGGTGGCGGATGTCGCATGGCTGGGAAGGGAGAGGGCCTTTTTGTTGCCGAGGAGGTTGGTGCGGATGTCTTCGAGTTCGCGGAGTTGGGCCTTATTGCTGGGAGGTTGTTAGTATGCGAGGGCAACAGGGGAAAGGAAGGGGAACTTACCAAGCGTTGGCGACGTCGAGTTGCAGTTGGAGGAACTTCTTCGCGTACGCTGCATCAGTTCGAAGAGAGGCCTCGCGCTGGAAGCGGGCTTGCATCCACTCCATCTGCATTACCATGCCTCGCAACTCCTTCTTGTGACGCTCCTCAGCGCTTTCAGCCGCCCGAATCACAGTCTCGAGAGCATGATCCGCTCCCTCGATTGTTGTTTTCAGAGCCTTTCGGTCTGACGAGCTTCGTCGTTCTGATGTCTCAGCCCTAGCGGCGACAGCAGAAGCCTTGATGCGCTCCAGGTCCTTCTGCAGCTTCTCAACACTCATGCGGAACGCAGCTCGTTCGCTGCGCGCACGCTCAAGTTTGCGGCGTAGCGAGGCCTCAGAAGCAACGAGGTTGTCGATGAGCTCCTGCTGTTGCTGGACGTCGTGCTCCAGATTCTCCACCTCCGCCTTGTGCTTCCTTAGTTGTCGGTCCTGCTTGCTGGCATCTGCTGGTTGTGCTGCCATGGCATTGCGCTCTCGCTCTGCCTTGTCGAGCTGGTGCTTCATCCGGCGAAGAGCCCGCTCATGTTGCGCCGACGTCTCCTCGGCCTGCTGTCTGGCTTCCTCAAGGACCTCTTCGAGCACTATCTTTTGATCCTCAAGGTCATTGAGCTGTCTCTGAAGATCCTGAGAAGCCTGTAGCGCCCTGCGGTCAGCGTCACGGTTCTTGGACCGGAGGTCATGAATGGACTTCTGAGCTGCGGAAAGCTGGTTTCGGAGCTCAGCAACCTCCGTCTTGCGGCCAGAGTCGCTGGCAGACGACCTGGGCGATGCGATGAGACGAGAAACCTCCGTTTCGTGGACTTGACGCTCGAGATCGGCAATCTGCCTCTTGAGGCCCTTGACGATGTCCCGGTTTGTGGACTCTTTCTGAATGAACTCCAGCTCCTTCTGGCGGGCAGCTGAGAGGTCTTTGCGGATCAGTGACAGCTCGCTGTTGCCCTCCACATTTCCAGGGATCTGGGGGGTGTTGAGTTGATGTTCGTAGTTCTCGACTCGGCGTTCGAGCTCACGAATGGTGCGTCGGGCGGCAGCGAGGTCGTAGTTCTCTGTCGAGGACGATTGTCGCAGCTTGGTCTGCAACTGAAGAATCTCCTGTCCCAGACGCTCCTCCTCCTCGGCAGCTTTCTCGATCTCCTCCTCAAGGGTCTTCTCCACCGTCTCACGCTGATCGACCAAAGCCTTGTTCTCATCCTTGAGGCGGCGCACTTCGTTGTCGAGCTTAAGCTTCGCCGTGCGGAGGTCGAGTCGCTCCTGGTCGACGCGGAGAGTCTCGTTGTCGCAGAGCTTAGTCCGGCGAAGCTCTCCATCGAGCTCGTCTCGCTCTGCCTTCACTTCGGCCAACGAAGAGCTGACGGAGTGCAGCTCAAGGTTGATATTTGCCACCTGATCTTGCAGAGACTGTTTCTCCTTGGTGATCTTGTCCAGCTGAGAAGTCACGTCAGAGAGCTGCCACTTCAGTCGCGTCACGGATTCCGTACGCTGCTGGGCGTCCTGTTCTGAGGTAGCGATCGTAGCCTGGGCTGATTCGGCTCTTTGACGCCAGGTTCGGAGTTGTTCTTTGAGATCGTCGATTTCGAAGTTGGCGGTTTCAGACGAGCTTGCACGTTGCCGCAATGCTCGTAGTTGCTCTTTTAGGTTATTAATCTCAAGATTAGCAGCCTCGGACGAACCCGCCCGTTGTCGCATCACCCTCAGTTGTTCCTTCAAGTCGTCAATCTCGAGGCCAGCAGCCTCGTACAAATCTGCTCGTTTACGCATCTCCCTCAACTGTTCCCTCAAATCATCGATTTCTTTGTTCAGGGCCTGTGTTGACGCGGCTTGAGATGAGCTGTTCCGTTGTCGCAGTGACTTGAGCTGGTCTCTCAAGTCATCGCACTCCCGTTTGGCCGCCTCCATTTCATTGCGTCCAGAGCCTTGCTCTTCGTCCAAGGTTGTTTGCAATACATCCACCTCGTCTTCTAATGCAGTGACCTTTCGAGCTTGTGTCTGATGGTCGATCTGCGTTTGTCGAAGCTCGTCCCTGACAGTGGAAAGCTCATTGCGCAGGTTTGTTAATAGCGTCTGCCGCGTCTGAAGAGCATCTTGAAGATCTTCGATTTGTCGTGTGAGAACTCCCTCCTCGCTCCTGTGTCGCTCAGCTTCGCTCTGGATAGCTGCTTGTAGTTTTGATTCCTTGTCGGAGAGCGTCCCCTCGGCTTCTTTGAGACGGTCAATAGTCCTTTGCAGGCCCGCTGCCTTCTCTTCTGCCCGGTTTCGCTCAGATTCAAGGTTTTGCTTCTCCGTCTCCCACTTCTCGCTATCGTCGTCGTAAAGGTTGTCCTTCTCGCGAATTTCAGCTTGAAGATCGGAAATCTCGTCGTTGAGGCGATCCATCTCGGCCTTGTATTGGCTGCGAATGTCTTTCTCAATCTCTAGGGCGTGCTCTCGCTCTTCCGCAAGCCCCTCCTCGAGTTCCTGGGCTTCCTTTTCCAGTTTTTCCACTTCCCTCTGGAGAGACTTGGACTCGCTTGAGAGAGAATCGTGTCGGGATTGGAGAATATTCTTTTCGTCGGATCGAGCGTAGAGATCAGCCTCCAACTGTTCAATTTTCGATGAAAGAGAGTTGCGTTCACGATCAAACTTGTCTTGGCTCTTCTTGAGTTCCTTAACAGTGGACTGTAAAGAATCCTTTTCATGAGCCACTTTAGTATGCTCCTTCTCCAAGGCCGCATATTCCTGACCAGATTGGCCGAGCTCTTCTTGTAGACGCGCGACCTTCTCTTCGATTTGTCGAGAGAGTCCCTTGGTAACCACGGACTTGTTGGCCAACTCTTCTTGTAGCTCATCGAGGTCTTTCTCGGCTCGTTCTTTCTCGGACACCGCATCTTCCATCTTGGCCTTTGCATCTTCAACCTGCTCTTCTAGACGACGGATGTTATGCTCGAGATCTTGAATCGTGTCTTTGGCGTCTTCCAGCTCGTCGTTGTGTTGGGCCTTTTCCTCCAGTTCCAGCATCTTGCGTTGCGCATCCTTGGCCTTCTCTTCTGCTTCTCCCACCTTATCCTTGAGATTCTCCATTTTATCTTTCAGGTCTTCAAGTTCGTCCTCGCGTTCGGTGAGTAGTCGATCTTTTTCTCTAATGTCCGCTTCTAGGTCTCCGATGTCGTCCTGTAGTTTCTCGACCTGGTTGTTATTCCCTTGCTGCTGGTCTAGCTGTCGCTGGAGATCTTCGATGTCTGCTTCGCGATCCTCTAACAGCCGTTGCAGTTTGTCCATCTCGTCTTGCTGGTTCTGGTTGGCGTGTTTTCGTTTGGTCTTGTCCTGGAGCTCCAGCATTTGCTGTCGGTAGCTCTCAAGATCTTTCTCGGCAGTCGTGAGGTGTTTCTTGTATCGGTGGAGCTCTCTTTGCATCGTGACCTTGTCGACCTTGAGTTCGGTGTTCTCCTTAAGGGCGGCTTCGCTAAAGCCAGGCCCAGCTTTTCGGAGCGCCTCCTCGAGGAAGTGAATCTTGAGTTTCAGGCCAAAATTCTCCTTCTCGATCCTATCAATCACGTTCTCCTGCTCCCGCAGCGACAGCTGATTACCGTCTTGGAGGGGGCCTTTGTCACCACCTCTCCTCCGGGGGAGTGCCATTGGGGTCGAGGCAGCGCTACTGGTGTCAACCTCAGGCATAGTATTCTCCATGCAGGACTGGTTACGCGACCCCGTGTATATGGACGTGTCCATGCGGGGGACCGGAGTCAGGTCGCCCTCGTCAATCTTGTCCAATGCAGGCGTATTCAGTACCGCTGTGCCATTCTCTTTTCCGTAGCGTCGCACGCTGTTTCTGGTGGCCGACTTGAGCAAAGGGGTAAACTCGGCACCTCCGACACTGGGAGGAAGGTTTCGGCGGTCGGCTAAGGGTCCCCTCTGACGCGGGGTGCGTATGTTGATGCCGTTGGAGCGGCCATTGCGAAGTTGCTGAAGGAAATTACCCTCTTTCGGGGGTGACTGAAAGGATGCCTCTTGGGATATGTCGGCGAAGTCGGGCTGTCGGCTGAGGTAGGTCGCATCCCCAATGTTTGTTCGCGGGGTGTCGAGCGCGCCGCCAAATTCCGGCATGATGGCGGTCGTGCGTGAGCGTTGTAGAAGTTTAGAAATGCCGTATATCGGGGACGCAAGGCATGTTACAGAGACAATAGGCAAACACTCTCTGTAGAGGGATGGGTCTCTGCAAATGGCGCCGAGGGCTGCTGGAGGTGAGTTTGTTGTTAGTGATGGAGACCAGGTTAAAGTCGTGCAAGGTACGTACGTAGAGACGAGCTATAAGTCAGGGCGCCCAGACCAGGCGCGTTTTGTTTACTTTCTATCCCCTTCCGGCCTAGATGCAAAACAATTCTGAGCCAATTGCCGCTTTCCCCAGTTCAAGAATTTACAGCCAATGAAAGAATGCACAGCTCATCCTCGCTATCGTCATAACCCCGATAGCATCTCACCTAAGACCAGACCGAAGAATGATAACATCGCGCGCCTGGATGAGGCGATAGGCTGTTTCGAGCGCCAGGGGAGGCACACTGACATGTTCGAGCTGTTGATCGACAGCCAGCCCGTGGATTTCTAGACAATAAAAAGGCCCCTAAAACGCCTCTAAGGCCTTCGTTGCACCAACCTGGAAGGCTCTTTTCACAACAAGGGTCTCTCGCCTTCTATATCGCATCTCACCGCAAGTCTTTGGTATGGATCCAGGATTGCCTCATCTCGAGGGCGCCGCAATGTTCTTATCTCAAGTGCCAGATGAGATAATCCAGCACCTGCTCTACTATATCCCCCCCGAAGACAATCTCTCGAGTTTTCAGCTTCTCTCGCATCGTCTGAGGCGACTTGCCAATGAACCCCTCCTTTGGAGATACCACTGCCAAAGCAACTTCAGATTCTGGCATCCAGAGCATCATGTTCAACGCCGATTGAGACGGAGGGCGTCCGATACTCCGTGGAAGGACCTGTTCATCGTGCGAAGGTGCCGCAATGCACAGCTTGGCCGTCTCTTAGATGAGATCCTCGCGACCAGAGTTGGCCGCTTACGGAGATTCGAAAAGGTCTGCAAATTTGGATATGACGCGAAAGACTTTCTTCTCGAGCAATGCAACGCAAACGATGACGCCGACGATGTTTTGGCGCGGCGGTGAGCTTCTCCCATGACAAATGACAAATCCACTTAATCCGCAGCCTGTGGCTAACTTAAGCACATCAGATACTACAGCAAAGCGCTCCTAGATAGTATCCACAGAAGCCTTGCTGTTGAGGAATGGTACAAGATCCAATCGGCAAGTACAGATCCCGGTGCGCATTCTTCGCCCCTCAGTCTCGAGCGAGCACTAGGCGCGTTCGATCTATTCATGTTGCATGATCAGCCAGGAGACTTAGATGATGTAAGTGCTCCCCCTCTTCGTTCACTGTCCGTGATGCTAATGAGATCTACTAGATTGCGCACATCCTTGATGCAAAGGCTGCAGAGTTCAGCGGTAGTAGACCGGACATCGATGAGTTAACGACACGCCAGAAAGCGTTGGCACTGAACCGCTGGCTTGGGGTGAACAATCTCACAGGCTTGCAGCATCCCGAGCGGAATTACCGGAACTTGCGGAACTGCCTCATCGGCCAGGCTCTGCGGCACGAAGACCATGATTCCATCCCCATCATCTCCAGCGCCATCTTTTGCTGCATTGCAGAAAGGTTAGGGATGCAGGCACAATGCTGCGCATTCCCAACTCACGTCCACGCCATAGTCTTTGCAGAGCAGGGCAAAACATTGGACGGCGCTCCTGTCACTCAGCCCGGTGCACCTCTAGAGAGGATGTACTTCGACCCGTACGGCTCCACTGAAGAGGTGCCCATGGCTGATCTGCAGACCATGCTATCACAATTTGGTTGGCAGACCAGTCCTGACATCTTTCTATCGCCTGTGACTCCTGCTGCCATTGCAATGCGGACCGCGCGGAACATCAGAGCTACGGCTGCCAGGGTGATCGAAGCTCGAGACCAGGCTGATCCTGACCTCACACAACTCATTACCGGCAACGATTCGTCCAACATAGATGCCGCTCTATACTCGGCGCTATGGGCGTCTCTGCTTCTCACACCTGTCGATTCCTTCGAGTGGGATGAGGATCTGGAGCCCTTCCTCAGCCGGTTTGCCAAGAGCTGGCATGAAGATGCGTGGCTAGTTGAGAAATACATTTTTCCCTTGTACGATCGCTTTGGCCCCTTTCGCGAGAGGTTTATCAGAAATAATCCCCGCAGATGGGATGACCCTCGAGAGGTCCTGGGTCTTGTGGACGAGTTAGATGAGCTTGCGCCCCCCATCTTCCGCAGAAACAGCGAGAGAACACAGCCGGTGCTCTACAAGATTGGGCAAGTGTTTAAACACCGACGTTACGGCTGGATCGGTGCTGTGAACGGTTGGACCGACCAGGGTACGCGGCGACTGCCCATGCCACACACCGTGGCTATTGACGAGACGCTGGACGATAACAGCGATACAGAACTACCAAACCTGGTGCGTCCTCGCAACCAAACTTTTTACACGTGCTTGTAAGTTGTCTTGATCACTCGTTGTCTTTCCCTAAGCTGACCGAGGCTGTAATTAGACGCACGATGGGATCCGAGCGGCATGTTGTTGCTGAAGACAATATCGTGCTTGTTCAAGACCCGAACGAGGTTCCCGAGAGCCTGTTTCCCCAGGCTGGGAAGTTTTTCAAGAGTTTCGATGCTGGGACATGCAGCTTTGTCTCCAACATCACAGAACAGTATCCCGATGACTGAAAGTGTCAACCCCCCCTTTCCATTCATCATTTTCCCTCCCGTTGTTTATCTTTCCTGTTTCTTTGCTTCAACATGCATGTCCGGTGCCTGGCGACATAGGGTTCATGTTAGACGTATGGTAATTGGCTAGTGTTAGAAAAGGACTGCGGTTTTGGGCGTTGTTTTGACTATCATTTTGATAAGTCACAAAAGCGAGGCTTGGGCGCAAGTCATGGTGGATATCGATGAATTTGACACATTCCATTCGAGTTTGAGAGCCGATCCATGGTTTACTCTATTCAGCTCTCGAATCGCGCCATCTTCGTCGACGGGACTGTGGATGAGAACTTTCAACATGTGCCCAGCACAAACGAATTTGATTCGTAATAGAGACAACAGCCTTGTATCATAATATCACGACGCTTTAATGACATCTTCCAGAATGCCCTTTTCAGCAAGCTTCTTTACCCACTTATGTAGGGCAGGCCCATAATCTTTCTTGCGGCCCTTCACGCGCTGTTCGTCATCCGCTATGGTCATTAACTCTGCACGGTATTCTCCCATTGCGGCCTTGACTTCTATGACAAGCTCTTGATGCAAATCATAGGCGTTCTTAGAGTCGAAGTCGGGCTGCTTGATCTTTTCCTGTAGGGTTTCAGGAATAGGTGAGTTTGTAACATCTGACGGGGTGAGGTTGAATTCGGAATACTGGGACTCGTTTTCGATGGCGAGAGTCATCTGACCGTCGGATATGAGATCGATGAATATGGGACATGACTGCATGTGCGTGCGAAGGTGGTTGAGGGATGCAGCGGCGCGGGCAATGGCTTGTGAGTGGGCGGCAAGGGGGCTTTGGCATAGTGCAAGGAGATTAAAGGATAGTTGACTCTCTTCGTATTGTAGCATGCGACCCTCGATCTGAGGTTTTGCTACTGTGGTCCAGTCACCATCAGGCACAGCATCTAGGGAAAAGGTTAGCTAGTGATCATGTGGCGAGTGAAGGGCAGGCGGATACTTGCCTAATCTGTGAGGTCTGCTCTGAAGGCCATCTAGTTCCCAGACATAGCCGCCCGCAGGAACATAGGCGATGAAATGGAAACCATAATCCGATTTGGCCTTCTTCTTCCTGGCTGCCTTCCTGCCCTTCTTCGGCGCGGCGCGCTTCTTTGCCTTGCTGGATTTCGCTTCGGAGACCTCGTTTTCCAAGCATAGATCGGCGTTGAGGTGGTCCATGCGACGTGTGAAGGAGTTGTGAATGGTGCGGATGAAGGTGTTCTTGCTGAGCTGGTGGCCGCGAAAGGCAGTGTTGAGATTCTTGGTTGCTTCTTTAAAGTCCCGGAGGTTGTCGCCGAGATCGATCCCGTCGGCGTTCATGACGATATTCAGCATAGCGACGGTTGCGCATGCGTTGTCAGTCGTCTGTATGGTATGAGACCAGGCCTGATACTGCGAGGATGAAGCCGATGACCTACTTGGTTGGCGAACCAGACATCGCTTGTGTCTTGTTCCTCGCTGACTTCATCGTGTCCCGGAAGATATTGAAAGAGAAAAATTAGGCCGTACACCGGCTGCCTAAGAAGCGTGAGTGCGAGTTAGAGCAAGGATTTCCAGACAAAGTAAGCAGTCTTACGGTAGAAGCGCGAGGGAATCTTGGTCAATAGTGAATATCTCCTGCGCTTTGACATTCCGAACGCCCAGATCTCGTAGTATTATATTGAAGAAGGCCTGAGAAAAGGTCAGGCAAATGCCAGTGTCATGAAGCGAGCTGGCCTTACTGGTTCTGACTCCAGCTCAATCCATCCCTCCCACTCTTGAACATCCTCTTGAGAAAGCGGCGCCAGCGCCTCGTTGAGCAGGTCGTCGGAGATCTTGCTTGCAGCAAGATTTACATCGTTTGCAGCCTCGCTAGCCTTGCGCTTGGGGTTGCGCCTCAGCTCGTCCATGGTGGCCGACGCGCTGGTGATATGCTGAGGCTTGGCAGCAGCGAGACGGTTGGATCGACGGAGAGGAAGGGTATTTGACGGAGTATCTGCACATTGCAGTGCCTTGTCAGCTTCAGCGTCATGATCCATGATGACTTTTTATTGGACGCCGGGGTATTGCCTGAAAAGCAAGTGAGGTGAAGGGGTTCGCGTGCAACGACAGGAGTGGGAGCTGACACTGCCGCGAAGGAGGAGCGTGGGGAGGCTATTTGAAGACCATGCGCGGTGGTTCCAAGTGCTTTGTTCGATGACGATGCGTCATCCTTGTTGGAAACACAAATTGAGGCAAGTTGCCGATGTTTATGCCGACTCGCACATGTTGTGGTCGGTCACTTGCCGCCCAAAAGCCCAGGCATTCATTCATCAATCTCATCATGAGCAACAGTTGCCACACATGGCTTTCAGATGCCCGGCATAAAGAACCCCAGTATTGGCAGAGCGGTGAAACCGGACAAATAAACAAAAGAGACTAACCTTTGCTATGAGAAGAGTATTCTTCAAGCCAACTTAGGTCATTATTCGTTTATAGTTTTAGACAGTTGCACAACTGAGCTTCAGTTCCTTTGCCTCGATAACGTCACCTGGTCTCGATGAAAGGAGTTGGTCAAAGAGCCTGAGTATGTGAGATTACATATAGTAAGATATTAAGAAGAGTGGTAAAAAAGCCCGTCACAAATTGAAGGTTTGTCGTCACACTCGTTCATTATTATCTGCATGTGTCTCGTGGATGTTGTCGATGTTGAAGGGAGCTTGAGCTTCCCTGTAAGAGGTCAAAGAGCCCCATGCTCTAGTCCAATCATATTCAGCTACCTGCTTGGGGCTTCCCTGGAGCTGGCTGGCCAATCAATTGCACGATATGGATGACAACAAGCAGCTGGCTAGCAGCATAAAGAAGATACACTGGCACACAGCTTCCGAACATGAGCTTCTCAATTTACAGAAAGCCTTTTTGTTTTTGTTCCTAATGATAAACTGATACTACATTTTATCCTTAGATCTATAATAACATATCTTATAATTAACCTGCCAGGATTAATAAAGCAGTCTCCTCTTTAACACCGCAGGTTTTTGGAGCTCAAGCAGGTAGCCCGGATTTCAGGTACCCTAGGCCGCTGTCCAATGGAAGTAAAGCGCACCCTTGCCAGGCACTAACTACCTCTATAGTCAACCCCGACAGATCTCGGCTTCCCAATCCATTTTTAGAGCCAAGCCTGAGTTGTCGCTGCTTTAGCCTGAGCAGAGGTGAGCAAGCGCCGGGCCTGTGTACTGAGGCATGGCGAAAGCTTCCTATAAGGAAAAGGCGAGCTGCAGCAAGCTTACCTTGAGAACATTGTCAGTTCAAGATAGGCACGTGATTGTGATTGGGCGACTATAATAGATCGGGTGAAGCGTGAGCTGGATGCTCAGGAGTGAGTGCATCGTGGTTGACGGTATGTTGCCGATTAAGTTTGTTGTCACGTGACCGCTATGACTCCGCTGCATTCACCAAACGACAACGTGGATGTATGATGCCTCAACTTCTAACAAAGCGTGGAATGGCTTATTCTGTGTACCGCGGGCAACAACGTGTAGTTCGAGAGTCAAACCATTTGTCCCTCCACGCGCAATTGCTGTTGTTAAGATGCCGGCTACCACAGGAAGCGTTTCGAAGCATAGCACTACCAACAAGGGTGCCGCGGATCGAAAAGCCACCAAAGAAGAAGGACCTCAGCCTTCTGATCCTGTCCCTGGACCCGACCCTGAATCTATCTCCGGAGTTGATCATGATGTTGTCTCTGGAAATATTCATGGTTTAGCCACGTTGGCAGGCTCTCCATATGCTTCACACGAAGTTAAGGCATCACGCAAAAGTCGGTGGAAGATAGGAAAACGATCCAAGGCAATTCGAAACAATACAAAGGCTGAGAGGCTGAACCAAACACAGCGAC
The DNA here is from genome assembly GCA_014824385.1 of Fusarium cyanostomum. NCBI lineage: Eukaryota > Fungi > Ascomycota > Sordariomycetes > Hypocreales > Nectriaceae > Fusarium > Fusarium cyanostomum. Next base: position 35,367 of record JABCKW010000143.1, on the reverse strand, counting down.
GTCTTCGAAAGTAAGCGGCTAGATTATAGAACGTCAAAAAACCCAATGGCTCTACGGCGGAGAAAGAAGAAGAAGGCGACGAAGAGGAAGCAGACGAATCTGCAAGACCAAGCCCAGTTTCTAATCCTGATGAACAATACAGCCTCCTAGCCACCACAGTCCAACGTAAGCTTCGTTTATATTTACCCTTCCTGTTTCTGTACTAATCACCACTTTAGGACACCAAACCCCAGCCTGGCACCTTCTCCATACGACATATCAAGCTATGGAGAACAAATTCCCTATTGCCTCAACACTCTCCAAGACGAGTACATGGCTGGCTAAGGAGGATCATCCATTCACAACTGGTATAACGAAGGCGAAATGGGAAGCTTTGAAGAGATCGCCCCGAAACAACAATCCTCTCGAAGAAAAACATGACGCAGCTCCTTTCAAATGGGTCTACTCACGTCACCTTTTGGGTGGCCTACTCCAGGTGGTTGGAGTCCCTGCTTCTAGACCCTGCAGATCGTGCGAGAGGGGCAAGGGACGCTGGACGACGTGTGTTATCAGCCACGACCATTCTTCGATCGACATTGCGAAGGGCGCATGTGCCAACTGCCTATACAGCACTGCGGGAGAGTACTGCTCATTCAGAGAGTTGTTACCTAAGGTCACAGCAGATACTGATGCAAATCCTGAACTGCAGCACCTTGAGGGGAAAGAGTTTCCTACGCACCTCGCAGCCAAGGATGCTATCAAACAAGCTCAACAACACAATGGATATCAAATCGTCCGAATTTCAAGCAACCTACGACCAGCGAAACCTATGTTCTATAGGTTTTGTTGTTTTCGACGCGACGACCTCACTTCAGGTGGCGCTAAAATTGATGATCCCTGCTTTTGGACTATTCAGGTCGATTTCATTGACGGCTCCTGGGTGGTTCAACGACCAGACGGTATACACAGTCACGATGCCATGGACTATACTACACCTCGGCCCAATTGGAGATGCGATGTGTGCGAGCAAGACTTCAACTAGAATGAGAAGGATTCACACACCTGCCCAGGGCCTTTTAGCACATGCTATAAGTGCTATGTCCGCTTTCGAGAAGGCGAGCTGGCGGCACATCGGCTTCTATGCCCAGTGCTTCGCTGCAGTACTTGCGGCAACAAAGTCAAAGACATGGAGCAGCATCGCAAGGATTGTCGCGGTCCACGCGAGAAACTGAGGAAACAGTGCACGAAATGCAGGCAATACTTCGACAAGAATAAGATTGAAGAACATGTTGAGGCTTGCGAGTATTGGCTCTGCAGGCACTGCTCAACAGTAATGTTGGCTGCAGAAAGAGACGAGCATTCAAAGATCTGCCTGGAATGGCTCTGCGGTATTTGCTTGCAAAGAATGAAAGCCTCAGAGAGGTACGAGCACCTGCCGAATTGTCCAGTGTGGAGATGCACGCACTGCATCAAAAAGTTTCCGCGGTCAGCTAAGGATGAACACATCCAGTCTTGCGAGTTCTGGTCCTGCAGAGCGTGTCTTCTGTTTGTCTTCAAGACAGAGAGAGACGCTCACTTGCAGAAATGCGATCGGTGGTGCTGTGGACGCTGCTACATGAGCATGTTGAAGTCTGAGAGAGATCAGCATCTGCAGAACTGCGAGTACTGGACATGCTCCCGATGTAGCAAGCACTATCTAACGTCGATGAGGGATGAGCATAAGGTTGCATGCCTTGAAGCACAGCCAGCGCGTTGCAACTACTGCCGCAAGACTGGACAACATAAGGAGATTTCTCAGCACGAAGCTGAATGCGATACTCGGATCTATCCAGGCTGCAGGCACGCCCTCAAAGTTGACACAATTGCGGCACATTGGGCAAAATGCACAAATATGGTTTGTTCTAGCTGCTCCTGTATAGTTGAGCGCAACGGGCCTCATAACTGTCCAAAGCAGCTTTGTCCAATCTGTCTCCGTCGTTTCTCTCGGGGATGTGAGGATGAACATCTAAGAGAGTGTGAAGGATACAAGAAGGTTGACTCTCTTCATTCAAAGAAAGAGTCGGATCGTGCTACCAGGTTAATTTTATCGCAGAATTTTCGATTTCCTCTCCTCGAAGGTTGCGCTAAAACCCTCACAACGTTTCTCAAGCACCCTCACAACACATTCATTATTGATTTCGAGTGTATCTACTCAGACGATGGGCCACTACCCCTTCAGGTAGCTATATTCGATGCTTTTGAGCGACAGGTTGTCCCCCCCACGGTCATAGATCATGAGATGACAGTTGGGGAACTCCGGCAAAAGATCAGCCTTTCGAAATTCCACCAAGCTCGCGGCCCGTTCGCCTCTGTTGGGGTGATTCAAAGGTTTCAGCCTGACCGTGAGGAAGACAGAATGATAGGTCTGACGTGTCATGCAATTGCAGACCTTATGCGGAAGCATATCAACGTAAGTGCAACATTCGCCTTCTCTATCGCCTTCTTTTATTTGCTTTTTACTCATCTAACTTGCCTTCTCCTCCCTAGGAACATGGGCCCGTGGAAGTCTGCATTACTTGGGCAAGGACTCAGATCGATATTCGATGCTTGAGCTACATTCTCAAGACTGCGGGCGCCGAAGATCTGCTGGTTCCTGAATGGAAATTTAGCGATCAGCCACTGGGATGGTATCATACTATCCGGCGTCAAATGAAACTTGGCGCAAGAGTGCTGTCCTTGCAACTCTCGAAGCTCTACGGGACCTTGTTCCCTGAGGATCGGAGGCTGACCTTGAATGCCCACGACGCCGGGGTTGATGTGACAATGACCATTCGATTAGTCAAGGCATACCTGCTGAGGGCCTTCAGCATGCCTCTTTCTGGGAAAATTGATTTCCACTTCTCCTCAGCTGATCGTAGCGCGAAGGGATGGGAATTGGACGTTGGGAAGTTGCTTAGCCTTCTCGAAAAGGCAACCCCTGCTATTGCCCTAAGCAAAGCCGACGATAACGAGATCAGCCAAAGTGGCATCAATGAGCTCTTGGACGACGACGAGGAGATTTGGGAGGATTTCTCAGACGATGAACCTCTGGAGGACATCCTAGACGATGAATCTGCGGGGGATCTCTTAATGAGATTTGAGGAGAAGCATACATTGGATGATTCCGTGGATGATTCGAATTAAAGATGCCTTTCAGCTATAGACGAAGGCATCTTCACCTCGAACATCTCCCCTTATGTCCAGTTCGTCTGCAGATGTTTTGTTCGAGTTTCTTGAAGCAGGTATCTTGTCGTGTTCTTTTCTTTGATCTGTCTAGCCTCTCAAAACATATCTCTTTCCACAGAATGAAGCGCAATTCGTAATGTCCGTCCCAAATTCCCTTATTCCACCCTTATCCTGCACCAGGCCATCAGACCTCTAATCTAAGATAGCACGGAGTTCTTGAATCTGCTGCAGCACAGCTAATCGACTAGTACCGCCCCTGGCCGATTTCGCCTCAACACTCGACTCATATTCGAAGGCCTTTGTAATATCCGCTGTAAATCGAGAATCAATAGCTTGCAGTTGCTCCAGGGTTAGCTTATCCATCGGGGTTTCCGTATTTTCCGATAATGCAACAATGCGTCCAGAAATGTGATGAGCTTCCCTAAAAGGACATCCGTTTCGCACCAGCCACTCCGCGACATCAGTAGCAAGCATCGTCTTATCTAGGGCAGCTAACATCCGCTCAGGCCGCACGGTCATAGTAGCGATGACCCCGTTGGCGATGCCCAGACTGTCCGAAACAGTTTGAACCGAATCCAGCATGGGTTCCCATCCCTCCTGAAGGTCCTTGTTGTAGCAAGTTGGCAAGCCTTTCACGCTCTGTTAGGTATCTGTTAGTGGCTGCTCTTGATCCGCTCCTGATCACTCATGAGCTGATATGTCTGTATTCGAACTCACCATCATCAGCCCAGCCATTTGACCGAAAGCACGGCCTGACTTGCCGCGCAAGAGTTCCAAACTGTCGGCGTTCTTCTTATTCGGCATTAAACTGGACGTGGATTAGAGTCTTGTGGGATTGTCTGGGAGTCGCGATAGATACAACGAACCTGCTGCCGGTACTATAAAGATCTGCCAAACGACAAAACCCAAACTCGGAAGTGGAGTATAATATGAGATCTTCAGCCCACCTGCTGATATGGCTGGTGAACATCGAGTTCCAGGTCAGGAACTCGATGATAAAGTCACGGTCGCCTGAAGTGTTCATGGAGTTCAGAGTGATTCCGCTAAAACCAAGCTCCGCAGCTATTGCGTCTCGATCGATGCCAAACACATTGCCAGCTAATGCGCCACAACCAAGTGGGCTAAGGTTGACCCTTTCGAAGACCTGGCGCAATCGCTCGAGATCCTGCTTGAACGAAGCAGCATGTGACATTATCCACTGACCCCAGCGAACTGGCTGCGCGCGTTGTAAGTGGGTGTAGCCGGGCATGAGGTAGTCGCTAGGGATGTTACTCAGTAAGGGGCTTTGTCCGGATGCAGTGCTAAGCTTACATTTCAGCCTCGGCGCGTTTGGTGAGGACTTGAAGGAAAGCAACGAGTTGGCTGTCGATTTCACGGATGCGGTCACGTAGCCACATGCGCATATCACAGACGACCTGCTCGTTGCGGCTGCGACCTGTATGCAGCTTGCCAGCGGTGTCCTTTCCGATAACCTCTCCTAATCGACGCTCGTTTGCAGTGTGAATCTGATTTATTATATTAGCCTTGGGAGGTTAAGTAGCGTGGGCTAGCGTCTTACATCTTCGTCATTTGGCATAATAGCGAAGGTTCCCTGCTTCCATTCTTCCATCACTTTAAGCAGACCACGCTCGATCGTCTTAAATTCGTCTTCAGTAATAATACCAACCTTCGAGTTAGCCCTAGCGAAAGCGATCGATCCAAGAATATCCTCTCTGTAGAGAGCCTTATCGTATCCGATAGAGGCATTGTACTTGTGCATGAGCGGATCAATCCCACCTAGGCATCGCAAGGTCAGTATACTAGATCTGAAGCTTGTGTCCGGGGACAACCAAACCTGTAAACCTGCCACCCCAGAGCATATTGGTTGCCGGGGCGTCCGTCTTCTTTTCAGCCATGTTGGAGTATTTGTTCTCGGCGCTCGTCGCGATCGTTGCGTTTGTTAGTTCGTTGCGATTTCAAGCTCGATGGAACTGATGGAGTCAATTGAGGGTAGAGCGCATGGTTATAGCAATTGACGTTCAAATTGAGGGACGCGAGTCAATTCGGATGATGTTGCTTGATTGAAAAGGTCGAGAACGAGGGCGGGGCTGATCAAGTTCGAAAGCTTTGTTGAGCAGTCAATGGGAAAACTTTGTGGGGCCGACACCGGCGGTGTCAGTCACCTTGCACGTGAGCTTGCACGTGAGGACCCCTACCACTCTGTGAAGGTATGCTGACACTACAATGTGCCTCCGTGCGTGGGCAACACTTGGCGAGGTCGGACAGTTTCCAATAATTCAGGAATAAGCGCCGAAGTCAGGGGTTCGGTTATTCTGGCACTCGGCAGCCGGCATGGTAATGGTGATATCTTAGGTAACGGGTAATTCCTTTGCACGAGGTATTGTCCAGAGTGATCATGGCCTCAAAATAACCGCCCGATGGTATATCTCCTTGTTGGCAGTAAGTCGGCCCCAACAAGCAACTCGAAGACCTACTTGCATGGCTAATAGCAGCGACTTGGACATAGCCGTCCGACAGTGCTGCGGATTTCCCCAAGCGCTGCGATGTTCCAAGCGCTGCGATGTCCTAAGCGGAAATGTCTTCGTAGAACAAAGTCAATATTGATGCTGATTCGATGCTAGAGAACCCTGCTCCACAAGTACTTTACTCTAGATTATCTCATTAAAGGTGAATCAGCCTTGTCCGCTTCGTGTCCCGCTGCAACATGCCTCACAAGTGGTGATCTTCGTCGCTTAAACTGAGAACTGGGCAATGCTCAACTCGCTGACTGCCGAGGACCAATCTGCGCTTTCTGCAGGTAGACAGACGCCTTGAGCTCTAGACATGTCGGCGACAGCGAGCCCCCTCGATCAAAGCACAGGCCATCCTCCACAGGCCGTCACGTCAGCCAGCCTTCTCTGCCGCTCCGTTCATGGCCTTGACATCATCTCAAGGAGGGTCGCGTAAGAGCCGCACGTGCTCGTGTGCGCATTCACTAGCGAGAAGGCTCCCTCCCTCACCAGGTACGGCTGTTACTGTTCCGACCGGGTGTCGATGCAAAGCACCCTGAACGACGCTACCAAGCCACGCGATCAGGTCGCCACAGTCGCTGAGGGTAGGAGTAGGAATTAGGTATAGTTAAGTGAGCAGGTAGGAAGTAGGACGAGGTTAAGGATGGGCGACCACAGCCTCATATACGCCTCCTTGGAGCGCGGAGCGCCATTCCGCATGTGGCATGCGCAGACCTGCCCGATCTCCGAGTCTTGTGGCTAAGCATTAGGCAGGCATTCGGGTGTCGAGGTAATGAAGAGGGTCGCCAGAAACCGGGCGCGACCAATCTGCCCGCTCCTCGTCCCTGGCGCGTCCAGCCGGATCCTGAACCATGGCGAATATTGCATGAAGTGGGGGGAAGCACAGTGCAGATTCAAGTCGTGTGGGTGAGAGGTGAGCATGCAGCCCGTGAGCGGGAGAGGGAGGTTGAGGTGATTAAAGGTGATGCTCACTGATCAAGGGTGATGAAAGCCTGAGCAAGAGCGGCGGTGCTGGCTAACCAAGCCCGGCGGCGGGTCTCCTGGGTTTCGTGGCCGACTACCTAGGTAGGTAGGTAACCTATTAGCTCCAGCCAGCAGGGGGCTTTCACAAGGCGCGTCGACCGTGACGCATTTCCCCAAGGAATTATTTCCCCAAGGAATTTCCATTGTCCGTGAAAACCACATTCAAAACATCAAACACACCCGCGCGGTTCTTCCAACCTCCACAACGCGCAGCAAACCGTTACCCTTCTGCATTCGATCGCCCCGGCTGCGATATCGGCTGCTCTCCCATGCTTCCTTTTTAGGCGCGCCTATTCAACCCGGAATGCGAATGCGATGAGCGAATCGACTCCCCGCCTGCGGTCTGGCTTCCCAGCTACTCCAGCTACCACTGCTCGACGACACAAGGATCAACAGACCCCCAGCTCAGCCGGCTCGCCATCTTCCGGCAAGGGATCCTCAGCAAGATCTCCTTCTCTACCACTTGCGCCCGAGAATGTCCAAACCCAGGGCGCCGTTAGCCAACCTGTCATCCCGTTGACGGTTCTCGACGCTCCCCAGCAGCGTCTCTATGCCTTTGGCGTCTACGTCTTACTATGGGCATGGAAGCTCTACGACTGGCTCCAGGTGGTTGAAGATGGCGATACGTCCTGGTTCTTATTTCTAAAATGGATCTTTATCGACTTCGCCTTTCTCTTCGGTGTTCCAGAATTGAGGATACCATGGCTGGAACTCTCGCAACCCGTCGTCACCACAGTCTTCTCCCTGCACCTGGTGCTCAACTACATGCTCATGTTTAATATTCCGGTAAGTGTCCCAAGCAAGGACCTGATGTTACTCAAGGCTAAGTAGATAACCAGGTCCCGTGGCAATCATGGCTCCTCGGCTTCGCCAAAGTTCTCTACGACCGCGAAATCTCCGTCTCCGAGCACAATGTCAAGGTGTCGTCCATTCTCAACAACCATTCCCTTATCATGGGAAAGCAAATCATCAACATCTTGCCCGAGGGCTCCGCTGTTCTCAATCCCAAGCAGCATCCCTTTTGTTTGAATGGCAAGCCAAAGAACTTTGCGTCTCTGCCGATTTATTTCAATGCCACTATCCCTGCCGAAATCGAGTTGATTCGAATCGACCTCGACACAAACAAGGAAGAGACGATTAAAGTATCGCATCGAGAAGTCGGAAGGCTTGCTAAGCAAATTCGGGAATACACCGCCGATCAAACCACGTCCGGCTTCCAATGGGGCTATCCAGTTAAGAAGCCAGGTGTCTATCGACTTGGGAAGGTCTTGGACGAGTACAAGCTTGAGGTTCAGCGGACTACCAGGGACACGTACGTGGTGCCCTGTCCCCAAGCTAGGATCAGGTCTTCAACGGACTCCCAGCGATGTATCCAGGAGCTCTCTGACCTCTCCTTGGATGTTTACGGCACGCCTCCTCTGAAGATTGAATACAGTCGCACTATCAATGGAAAGGACCATAGCTTTCACTTCCAGAGCCTCCAGCCCGATGGCTTTTCTTCGCCTCTTCTCGGCGCTTCTTCAAGTCTCATCCTGGAGAACCAGGACGATATCTCATGGGTCCGACCGTCCAAGGTCACTGTTGGCCTAAACGAGTCAATGACTCTTTCGGGTAATTGGGAGTACTCTGTCTCTTCAGTTCACGACGGCTTGGGCAATATAGTCAACTACGCTGACTCTGAGGATGAGGCTGAAAAGACTAGGCCCAAGGGCTTGTCTTACGAGTTTACTGTCAAGGAGCGACCCAAGGTGCGCATGGATGGCTGCGACTTGCGAAACCCTCTCAAGGTTGCCAAAGGTCGCTCCGCCAAGCTTCCTGTCGGCTTCTCCATGGCCGGCCCAGTCAACGACACCTCTCATGAGATTACATGGGAGTTTTCGCCGATTGACTCCCTAACTAATAGTGGAGATCATGGAGACCAAGTGTCACCTGGCAGCTACGTCGCTAAAAGCTCCCAGGACAAGCCTTTTGTCTCAGAGCCAGGTCTATACACTTTGAAATCCGTATCCAGCGGATCTTGCAAAGGTGAGGTCGATGAGCCATCTTCCTGCCTTCTCCTGAATCCTTTGGAGCCTTCTCTCTCTATTCGTACGGAAGAAATTCCCGACAAATGTGCGGGCAACTCTATTGGACTTCGTGTGGATCTGGATCTTGTTGGGACACCTCCTTTCATGGTCAGATACGATGTCATCACTGATGGCCACACCGACAGACAAGTCCACCGAGTCTCGGGCCTGCGGTCTCAGTTGGAGCTGGTACCTAAGATGGCTGGTCGTCATAAATACGTCTTCAAGTCTATTGGTGACGCCATTTACGAAAACTTGTCTCTTTCTGGTGACGATAAGGTCTTGGAACAGGTTGTAAAGCCTGCAGCCTCCGCCATGATCGCCAACCCTAGTGGGGCTATCCGTGCCTGCTTGGACTCCGAGGTTGAACTGGATGTGATTCTCTATGGCGACGCTCCTTTCAACCTGGAATGGGAGATCGTTCATGACGGCAAGCGGAAGTCGGAACGAGTTACAGGTATCGAGGACAACACTTTCAAGATCAAGACGGCCATGCTGAGCAAGGGAGGCGAGTACATCCTTGCCTTGAGCAGCGTTCAGGACAGGCGCGGCTGCCGGACATTCCTCCAGGATCAAGTCAAGATTGCCGTACGACGACAGCAACCTCGGGCGCAATTTGGCTTTGTCGAGCACAAGCAGAAGATCATGGCCGTGGAGGATACCCCACTGCGACTGCCTCTGCGTCTTAAAGGAGAGGCTCCTTTCACCATCAACTACAGGAATCTCGATGGTACTGGTGACGTTGTGACCAAGCACGCAAACAACGCCAACGATTTTCTCCTGGTCAGGTCGCGCGGTACGTATGAACTGGTTGACTTTCGGGACAACCAATGCCCTGGATCTGTCGAGTCGTCGGCATCCAAATTTGAAGTGGATTGGTTCCCGCGACCTGAAATTTCACTGGTCGAGTCACCGAGCATCAGCCCCAGCGACGGTTTGTTCGTCAAACAAAGCATCTGCGAAGGTGATATTGACGGTTTCGAGGTCAACCTCAAAGGTAAGTCGAAAAAGTACCATGACTTAGCAACGTCTTACTAACGTATTGCAGGATCGCCTCCCTATCATGTGCAGTACCAAGTCAAGCACAAGCCATTCCAGGGCGCCATCGCTCTCAACCCCAAGGGATTTGATGCTGCCCTCTCGAAGGCAGCCATCTCCATGGAGACCTCCAAGGCTGGCGACTACACCTACGAGTTCTCGGCTCTTGCAGATAATCTCTACAACAGCAACAAAAACTTCAATCCCCTTATCATCAACCAACGCGTCAATGCCAAGCCCTCCGCCGGGTTTACGAAGCCGGGGCAGTCATTCAAGTATTGCATGGAGGAGCAGGAGCATGAGGACAAGATTCCCATTACCCTCACTGGCGTTGCCCCCTTCTACGTCGAGGTTGAGATTAAACATCAGGCTGGCTCTCCTTCCGAGACTTACCGCATCCCCTCGATCGACTCCAACTCGTATGGCATGAGGATTCCCCGTCAGCACCTCCGTCTTGGCACACAGCAGGTCCGCATCCGCACCGTCCGCGATGCCCGAGGTTGCCAGCGCAAGTACGAGATTGGCGGGCCGTTCGTTCAAATCCAGCTCTATGAGGCGCCGTCCATCTACCCTCTCGAGTCCCGACGTGACTACTGTGTCGGCGAGCGCATCGCCTACACCCTGTCTGGCACCCCTCCATTCGATATCTCATACGACTTCAACGGCCGCTGGAACGCAAAGTCGCAGACTACCAACTTCCGCCGCATCGCCGAGAAGCCCGGTGAGTTTATCATGACCAGCATCTCGGACAAGGCAAGCGAGTGTCGCGCCGCCGTCAACATCCCCAAGACGATCCACCCGCTGCCCAGCGTCCAGATCAGCCGTGGCAAGCAGTCCCGCGTCGACATCCACGAGGGCAACGAGGTAGACATACTCTTCGAGTTCTGGGGCACCCCGCCCTTTGAATTCACCTATACACGCAGCTCCAACGCGAAGAAGGGCCAGCGCAGCGTCGTCCTCGAGACGCGGCACGATATCTCGTATGAGCACAGCAAGGTGGTCAAGGCGAGCCAGGAGGGTACGTATGAGGTTGTCGCCATCAAAGACAAGCACTGCTCCTTTTCGACGCAACAGGTGGAGAAGAGGGAGAGGAGATAGAAGGGCAGGCACGCTGGGTTACGTGAGTTAGAAATAGTTTGAAAAAATCATGGGTTGGGTGCTTAATAATGAACGAACTGTACTGCCAGGGGCGGATAACAATGAGGGGGACATTGAGTTGTATATATGCATCTATACCATGGCATGGCGTTTAGTAGGGACAGACTAGGTTGAATAAGCAATAAATTCTTGACGTAAAACGCTCCTGGGGCATGCTCCGTGTTAGTTGCTTTCCTGTATTCATTCGTCGTATTTATCTTATCGAAACGCCAGTACAGAGCACTACCAACCCAGCCTAAAAACAATCTGGAGACAGACAGCTGCTGATTAAACTTGACCCGTCATTGCAAGTGCAGTTTGAATTTCAGATTGTTGCCAGTGTCTCGGAGGGAAGGAGCAGGGCTCAGGAGGCGCAGCACTTGCATCGGTCCCTTCTGTTACATAATCCCTACCCAGGATAACCTCGATCTATTTCAACTTCTCTCCCCAATCATTACTTCGTGAGCTCAAGATGGTCTATTATTCCCAGATTGCTTGTCCGCCTATCTTCAAGCTCCATCTTTGCTGAGCCCTTGCTACACCTTCGGACTTACACGCCCTAGTTGAGTTCGACAGACCCTCCACCTAAGAACCTTCACTTGAAACTCAAGACGTGGTTCGTCTTCTCAGTAACAGTCGCGTCAACCGCCTCTTCTATCGACTCACGAAGGGCCAGAAGCCCAAATGTCACAATAATGCGACAGACAATGTCGCTGGCCATCAAGCGAGTCACGACGGACAAGCTGTCGCTGAGGGCTGACGAACCGACAGCAATACCGAACGCAAGCAGATGGCGACGCCCAACAACCTACAGGATGGCAGTATCTTGAGGCCCCACGCCGAGAGTTGAGATGATCGGAGGTGCCAGACCTAGCACAATGGCAGCGGTAGTCATCCTGGCCTTGGTGAGCTCGGGGGCACTTCCGAAGATACTTTCCACCATTTCGCTGGCCATCGAGCCCACACCAAAAGTACGGAGGGCCGGCTGGACGTTGGAATTATTACGGCGATTCTCAAGCTACAGCGCGTACGTATCTGAGCAGTTATCTCGAATAATGCTCTGCAGGCCGTCGTTTTGCTTGGAGTAGAAGTGCTCCAGTGGGTTGCTCCAGCTTGCGGAGACAGGAGTGACGAGCATCGATAAACTCAGGACCGAATGCCCAAGGCCTGGGTGAGTCTGTTGTAGCCAGCCATTGAAGATGGTCTATCGTGAGGCGCTTATTTGATGGTTGGCCGCGTGGTGTTCCATTGATGCAAGAGCTAATTTTCGTTCAGCAACCCAGCGTTTAATGGCCTTGTCGTGGCCAGTTGCTTCAAGTCGGGGGGCATCTTCAGCCCTATGGCTCATCCGCAGGCGTCTGTTTCTTGAATCTTTTGCTTTATTGCCGGAAGTGACCGGGGATGGTTAGCCTGAAGAAGTCGTTGGATCCGATCCTCAATATGTCGGTCCACTTTTTAGCTGCATTCCTCACAGTCCAGCCAGACTCAACCTTCAATTTCACCCAACGATGAGTCAAAAAGGACCAAACTTCCCTTCTTTTACAAACAGCTGGATTGCTCACTCAGTAGGGGACAGAATGTCGCTCTGAGACCTATTTCGGCCCAGGCTGGACCGTTGACAAGAGCGAGTCTGGATCAGAATATTTTATTCTTGGTCTCGCCCCGGTCTGGACCGGCCGTCTGGGTATTTAAAACCAGACCCGCGGTTCTGAATGTCTGATCTTTGCAGACAATGACGTATTAGCTACGACAAACTCTTACAAGGTCGAAAGAAAAGGCGCAGGGGCGTATTTGCAAGCGTTGGCGATGACATCTCGTTTCTGCCTCCCTTACGTCTGGGGAGATTTCAGCTCTTCATCATTAAGTCTAGAACTGGAGAAACGGTGCCGCCGAGAAACATGTCAGTTCATCCTACGATATGGACGCTTATCGCCGTGGTTGAGCTGGGAGGAAAGCAGTTGCTCTAGGCCATACTGCCATACCCTTGTGATCAAATCCCCAGGTTGTGGTGACATATTGCCCTCCTCTATGATACACTCAAGGGTCTAACATCTAGCTCAAAGTATCTGCTATGGTGGGAGTCATGCCGCAGTTGATGGTGTTACGCAGTTACACTGTCACGTATCACCAACGGCTACGGGCAGAGTTGTTCAAACAAAACCAACTCTGCCCAACCGAGTAACGGCTTCAGATGCAGGGAGCATCTAGAGCGCAAAAGAACCTGCATCGTCTGGAAACCCCCGAACGATAATGATGATAACGCCGACGTGGCCTCGATAGTGCTGCGCCTAGAACCTCTGGCTTGCCAGTCTCGACTCTTCGAATGCCACGGCAAAGTCAACCAGGGCCAGGCCGACAGGGGGGTTTCCATCTTGGATCGAGGTGATGGATGCGCCCAAGAGCACTGCCACCACAGATCGACGACCGTTTTCTAAACGGTTTATTACTTTAGGCCCATCTAGAAGCCACATTGATGTGATTAAGCAGCCACTTTGAAGCTAGTAAGTCAGTCAGGATCCAACATCCTTGACTCTTCCTTCACTCAACAGAAGATGAAAGCATCATTCAGATGATCATACGAGCGTCAACATCTTGGCAAATCAACAGCCAATACCAATCTTCCACACAAACGATCCATCCCGCACCGCCAACAGAACGGTCCAGCCCAACCGTTGATGCAACCCTCCTCGGTACGACGCCGGGTTTAAAACTACCGGTGAGAAAATCCCGAACCAAAAGAACCAAAGGAACCCCTTCTTGGCGGGCGGTCCCACGGAAATCCAAACATCTCCAACCCCACCCGTTGTAACGGTCCAGAACTCGATGGACCTGCACCTGGCCAGCCTGGCAAAGGCAAAAGAGGTGAGAACTAGCTAGGTATATCTTTGCGGCCGTCCCTCTTGTTGGTTCAGCCGTTTCCGAGAGTTCCGTTGCTCTTTCAACCTAACCATTCATTCATGGTCTTGTCACCGGCTTTTTATCAGCCAGTGTATCGCCTTCTTCGATCCTGTTGTACGTCGAGATATCACTTTTGGTTGAACAAAGCTACATCAATACCGACATGCGATGAGATTCCTCTACGAAAACGCACAGCCTACATCTTATGAGAAGTCTCAGATGAATATTGTACTAATCTCTACATCGACTGGTCTTAAGTATGCAGTCTTTTTGCAACCTACCTGACTGGGCAACACGACCTTCAACAGACGATTGCAAGCATGCAAACTTTCCCTTTGGATGGGCGGGGGCTTGCATAGGGCCCCCAATGACAATGATATTATCCGCAGGTATCAAAACAGTTTCATCAGGCATGGACCCCAAAAAACGAACCGTACACGCGCCATCAGTTGCTCGCAGCTGGGAAACATACCGTCCCGCTGCTGGCAGTCCCTTCTCTTTGCCGAATGCTTTCGTTCGCCACGAGTCATATCGAGACGTCTCCCGGATCATATATGCGACAGCAAGAAACCCTCCCTCAAAGACCAGACACATCGGCCACGACTGTGATGGCCCACGCCACTGCGCCTCGAACGCCATACTCCTCACGATGTAGCCAAGCGTGTACATCAAGAAAGACTAAAGGACGTAACGCCGTCAATAGCTCACACGTAGGTGCGCTGTCGCTTTTCTGGTGGACTTTGGCCATCCATGCGTCCTTGGCTCGGTTGGCCTTGTGAAATGCCCGCCGGGAAGCCGGCCCGAGTTGCGCTCGTGGGCGTCAAGCCGTATTGGTTGGCTCCGTTCACCATGCCGTACCCCTGGTCCATTCCCGTGGTCATGGGCGATGCCTGTGGCATCTGTCCTGGGGACCACGTTGAGCCGGTTGCAGGGGGTGTTGGAGTGGTCTCGAACTTGAACGTGGTTCCGCCAGGCGTGGTCAGGTTGCTAGGAGGGTTCATGTAACCCGCGCCGCCTACGACGTACCCCGAACCGGACTCCTGTTGCGTTGAAGGATCGTAATTCTTGAGAAGATAGCTCAAGTGATTCTCGACAATCTTCTGCATCCCGCTCTTGGTGAATGGCTTAGCCAAAACCCCATTCATGCCTGTCGCAACATTAGCTTCCCCCTCAACAATTCTGCCGCGACTTATGCTTACCGTGCTCAAAGTAGCAGTGGACTTCGTCTGATCGGATGTTCGAGGTCATAGCGACAATGGGAATAGCGGGACAGTCCTGTCGAATGTACATGGTGGTCGAGACACCGTCCAGCCGGGGCATGATGATATCCATGAAGATCATATCAAAGTGGTCGCGCCCAACGCTCGTGATCCGGCTGTAAGCTTCGGCGCCGTTTTGCTAATCCAATAGTCAGCCAAGGTCAACGAGAGGGCGTTATCGAGGGACGAAGCCACGTACAGCATGTTCAACTTCACATCCCATGGACTTGAGGAACTTAATACCAATCTTGGCACAGGTTGGATCGTCTTCGACAAGGAAAATCCTGGGCTTCCTCGATCCCCACATCAACGCTGAGTTACTAGACGAGCTGGAGCTTGTTTGAGACTGGATATTGATGGGCTGGGGAGCAGGCACTTCCTGCAGGGCATTGCCACTCGAGTCGTTGGGGATCGCATAGGGAATCTTGTGAATGTGATCCGAGTGGAATGGGTCAATGCCGACTGTCTGGCCGACTGGGTACACAGGGTAACGGTTGATATCATTCATCGGATCATGCATCATGGGCATTGTCGCCTGCGGAATCACAACCGCTGAGTCGGCTGGGGATCCATAGACGCCCTGAAGGCGCTCGAGCTCACGATCAGCAATCTGGTCCGGCGTCACGCTGGAAAGAAGCTCCCGGGCTCGTCGCAGTTCAGGCGCCGATTCATCTCCTCCATCCAACGGGGAGGTTCCGACGTTGAGGTGCATTGGCTGCTGGTGGCGGTTGCCAGAGGTGGAAAGGAAGTTGAGCATCTCATACTGAGATTGCTTCTGCGCGTTCAGCATCTTCTGCAACGTCAAAACTTCGTTAACGAGCAACCGGTTAGTCTGGGAAACTTCGGTGAACAGCTCCTGGAGCTGTTGCACTTGTTGCTGGGTAGCTGTGAGCTGCTCAGTCATGACGCTGATATGGTGGCCAGTCGTAAAATCCTCTGTCGCTTGGGTTCTGCGAGGCGCCGGCGCTTTTCGGCGGATATTGTCTAGGTCATCTTTGCTGCCCACTCTGAAATTGGGATGCTTAAACTCAAGAGTCTGTGCGCAAGGTTAGCATTCAAGCAAAGCTCTCAGAGATCGAACAGGACTCACGTTGGCACCGTTTGAAGCGGAACCACTGTCATTGGTTTGTCGAACTTTGTGGAAATCGTATTTGTTCAGCTGTCGGACAAAGCTAGCCATATTGCTGTGCTTGAAATGCTTAGGAAGAATAGAGCGGGTGAATTTTTCATTCTGTATACCATTAGCATCTCGTCGACATCACGAATGTTCACCCATAACCTACCTCAACAACAACGAAAGTATCGCCGTCCTTGCCCCATCTAGCGACATCTTGGTGCGCTGGGTCCTCGAGCATTCTTGAAGACCGTTAATATTGCCCATACAAGAGTCTGCGTTTGGTAGCCATACCGATACAACTTGCGAACCTGGAAAGGGAGTGTTAGTTGAGGTCTAAACCAGGCCATCCCATCGCCTTCGTGCCGACTCACAAATTCACTGGCATTGCTGCCACCAACCCCTGGGGTTGGGGTAACATCTCCGCCAGACATGGTATGGATGTGATCGGATTATTGGCGATCGTGTGCGATGCGATGCTCTTGTCGTCGATGGTTGTTAGATGCTTCGGTTATGGGTCGCTAGAGTAGGTAACCGAGAGGAGAGCCGTTTAGCCGAGCAGAGTTGCCGTCTGTCGCCGTACAGTCGAGGTTAAAAAGAAGTCGTGGTGCTCGTCTGTGGGAGAAAGCGATGGATGATTGAGATACGCTAGAGGCGGAGCGGTGATGGTCGATGCAAGGAACCGGTGACGAGGATCGAGGGTTCGGGAGACGGGGCGCGCTGGTGCGAAGGCGAATCGTAGTAGACCTAAGAGGTGGCAAAAGTTTGCAGAGATGAGTCGCCCGGTGGGAGGCCCGTCGCCAGAGCGTTGACGTTGCGATAGAAGGGGGCCGTCGCAATTGCAAGAGCGAGGACGGGAAACGAAGGGAATGGGGAACGGGAGACGGGGACAGGGCCAGAGTTGTATCTCAGGATCCAAGTTGGGCGTGGGGAGTGGACACAGGCGTGGATGGAACAGCGTCTGCTCTCTGTTGAGCTGGGCTGGGCTGGGGGTTGTTGTGACCTGTCTCGTCGCCTTGCCGGGTGGGCACAGCACGGTAACGAGGTAGGTAGGTAGGTACCGCACAGTACAGCACTTCCATGGTGTAGGTACAGCCCCAAGCGGATCCTCAGTAGCCAAGTAGTCAAGCCAAGGGCTGCCCAGGACCCGGGAGCAGAACTAGCACTTCCCACTTCGGCTTGCAGGGGACCTGTGCTGGGAGCAAGGCGACGCGCATGGGACGCCCAGCGGAGCGGCGGCAAAGGAAGGAAAAGCTTGAGTCGGACGGGGTACTTCCAGGGACGGTCTAGCTTGGTGCAGGATCGCGGTGGGAATGGGGCGCTATTGCGCGAACAAGTTTGGCGGCCGTCGGTGGGATGTCGCTCATATCCATGATTTTTGTCCATGGCGCCCTGGTTGGCTGGTCGCACTCGAGATCGCCCCGGACTCAACTGTGGCGTAGACCATCACTCACCGTAGCCACTGAGAGACTGGGGCTCAGCTGTAAAGATGATTAGTTTTGCGAGGACTTCCATTCAGTTGTTGAGATGTCCGCTTTGTGCTGGTCTCGCCGCCACGCTGATCGCTTTGCGTAATTGGCAGGCATGCGGGTTGCAACAAACACTATTACATGCACAGCCGGTTAAGTGCTTCACACTAAAATCATCTTAGTATTTGTGTCCGTTGGTCTTGGTTGGTAGCTTTCATTGTAACCCACCAGACAGGCAGAACAGGGCAGCTTTCCATCGTCTTCAGCTACAAGCCCCGGCGTGGCCGTCGATCCGTCGATGCGACACGTCCGTAAAACTGTCCTTGTTCTTCTCCATCCGACTTGACCCCGATTGTTTCCGGCATGGCATCTGTTCAGGGAGCAACCATTTTGTTTGGTGGCCTCATTTCGTCGAGTACCGTCGCCGACACATGGTGCAGCCATGCCATGCTGCGCATGCAGGGAGGCCAATGTGGTAAAACATGACTGACAGAGACGTCTCTCAAGTCAGTCAGTGTCGACGCTAAGGCTGTCCCTGGGACCGCCAGGTTGCTCATGCAGTTACGTTCCTGGCTGGGAATCCAATCATCCCGAGGAATGCTGGTCAATTTCCCTCCTCAGTTAATGCCGGATGCATGTTGTAACCCATGATTGAGTTCCAGACCCAGTTGTTTAGTCACTGGTCACCTTGCCGCGTGCTATAGACGTTAAATAACCCCGGCATGGGGATTACAATATTGGAGGAAGCCCTACTAAAGAAAGTAGGCACCTCGCGACAATCCTCGTTAAAGGTGTTCTAACATTTATGTCAGCTCTCTTTGGTGTTGGGGTGTGTGGTGTCTTTTGCTGCCCACCTGTCCCGCTGAATTCATCCGTCTTGAGAGGCTAGACTCATCGTCCAGATTCTGTAGTATCATTGGGTTCGGTCCCTCAGACAGTAGCATCCCACCAACGAGAGAAGTGTCTGCTTTTTTATCGGACCATGGCTTTCCAGCAGACTGTCCGAGTTTAAAGAGCTGACTCAATAGTGAGACTCCCCGTTATCAGGTAAACCAAGGGTCTGTTTCGAGAATGCGTCGGATATGTCTGATTTGAGAAGATGATGGAACTTTTCAACGATCCAAAGGAAAGAAAATCTGGGTGAAAATCGAGTCGTTGAAGCCCTGAAGAGGGTCCATCCAAACGGCAAAAGAAGCCGTATTAGACCTAGCACAAGGCACTGTGAGCCTTCCACCTTCCATTGGTTCGGCGCTAGAAGAATACGAAAGCAACGGCCGTCTGGACTAAAAGAGCCTGCTAGGAAATTGGCGCTGCTGTTAGGGACTGGCTGCACTTATTGCAGTCATTGTTAGGGTAGGCAGCTGGTTGCATCGCTCCCGCTACCACCGTCCATGGTTGGTAGCATCCATTGCGGGCGTGTTTGTTTGGAATGGATTGCGGGCTGGCAGGCTCTCAGATCTCATGCTGCGGATCTAGCCGGTAGAGTGATCGGCCAATACTCGAACGAATGAAATTTGGTGCGCGGGAGCGGGCTAGGCAAGGGGTGTGGCGTTTTGGTTGCTAGCCCAGAACTTCGGGTAAGATCTTCTCCTCGCATGGGCAGCCGGGGCATCACTCGCTTAGTGGAACACGGTGAGTGGTTGCAATGATCGATGGCTCCGTCGTGAAATGGTCAAGCGAGTATTGAAGACGATGGAGGAGACAGGCAATCCTTGTCGGGACCATGCCTGTTGGTAAGGCACGAGAGGGAAGGAAAATACAGTGCGACTGGGTGGAATCGACTGCAGGTGCATGCACTGTGCTTGACTCAAACAGCAACCAAGTGAATCTGCCTAACATCGAGACCAACAACAGGGACCTACGAGTAGCAGAGGATTGTACCTCTCCTAATCCAACCTCAATAAAGGAAGAAGAAAGCATCCAGTGCTCATAGGATGGCGGTACTCGTTTCCCCCAAGAGTACGGAGTACGGTGTCAATTGATTCCAGGGAATAAGACGTCCCAAACGTCCCACCGCAACTTCAACTACCAGTTAAAGGGGTAAGCAATAAACAAAGGTGAAATAGAAATAAGAGAAGCATATTCACACCAGAACATGCAATCATGACTTGATTGGAGACCAACCGCAGCCCGTTCATTCCTCCAAACAGCCATTTGCCGGACACGCTTGGCCTTTTTCACCAACGCAAGAACTGTCAGATTTCTGAAGGTTTATCACAATGCAGAACATTTTTTGTCTCGGAGCTACCCTTCATCGGGGGGCCGGGCTCAGCAAGGAGTTGCAAATACTTGGTTCAAGGTCAGAGAATGCTCCAGAGACCCTTGCCCGTTTCCCCTCTTCACATGGTGCAAAAGGAGCCGGCATGTTTCCCCTCATACGGAGTACACCAAAAAAAGAAAGCATCCGAATGTCATCGGACTTGCCGACGGAGCCATTTGAGACCAGCGATTAGTCCCCAACCGGGCCCAACCGCGTCTCGGAACCAAGGTGACACGCTCTCTCTCTCCTCATTCGAGAAGCCCTGTCGTGCCTGTCGAGGTACCTGTCCAAGTGCCTGTCCGGCAATTTCTTCATCGGCTGCCACGAGGCTCGGGCGGGAAAGGTTGGCTTCACAAGAGCCCATGTCAGGCCAGTGTCAACTGTCAGCTCGCTCGTTACGCAAGAGTTTATTCTCCTCTTGCACCAATGACAGATCGATGATACAAGCCAGGTCCTTACTCGGGAGACATAACCAAAGCCGGCAAAGAGTAAAATGTGTGGAGGCCAATAGCAGAACATTCAGCAGGTTGATCCCGATTCGATAATTGTAAAGGAGAGGAGAGAGTTTACAACGTAGAAATGAACAGCCGAGGGTGCCTGAGGAGTTAACAAAAACAGGAATGCTCGCCAAAGTCTAAGGTACCTAGGTAGGTATTGAGATTAACAGGGCTGAGCGGGAGCAACGCGCGGGATATGCTTACATCAGCATCCACCCCGCATAGACCGAAACCCGGGTGAGCTCACCTCGGTGAAGAATTTCCGTAAATGAGCGATTGAGTCACCGGAATTTTGACCTAGCCCCACGCCAAGCACATTCATTGTCTTCATCACCTACGTTCACCTCACTGCAAGCAACGCTCCCGACACCGACAGTATGTCGCACAAGGGCAATAGTGGCAAGGGTAAAAAATCCGCTAAATCGGGCGGCGCCGAGAGCAAGAGCGAGGATGTTCTTCAGGCCGTTGTATGTGACATCGCGGGGTATCATTTTGAAGCGGCGCGAGCTCACAGCATGTTTCCTAGGTCCTCGCCGACTCGTTTCAGGAAAGATATAGGCCTTTTACTTCCGAGAAGCCAAGAGTAAGACATTGTACCATGAATCTACTCTCCATGATCATGCTAACGCCGCCTTGCCCAGTGCCTACTCCCACTCGCCAACACCCCTCTCATCGAATACACCCTCGAGTTCCTGGCCATGAATGGCGTCAACGAAGTGTACATCTACTGTGGTGCCCATACCGATCAAGTCGAAGACTACGTCAGTCGTTCTAGGTGGTCGACTGGCGCGCGAACCTGCCCCTTCACTGTCGTTCAATTCGTTCGAGTCTCCGACGCGCGATCAGTTGGCGATGTCCTCCGTGACATGGACAAGCGATCGCTTGTTGACGGTGACTTTATCCTGGTACACGGCGACCTCGTTTCGAACATCATGCTAGATGGCGCTCTGGCGGCGCATCGCAAGCGAAGGGAAACCAGCGCAGCCAATATCATGACGATGGTCTTGCGAAGCGGAGGACAGGACCATCACCGAACCAAGACGAACGGAATCACCCCCATCTTTGTGGTGGATACCAAGACGCAGCGCTGTCTTCACTACGATGAAATGGACCCCCTTACCAGTGACCGATATATGGCACTAGACCCGGCTGTGGTGGACGAGCTGTCGACTGAATTCGAGATTCGGTCCGACCTTATCGATGCACAGATCGACATCTGCACGCCCGAAGTGCTCGCTCTCTGGTCCGAAAGCTTCGATTACGAATTACCCCGAAGGAACTTTCTACACGGTGTGCTTAAGGACTGGGAACTCAACGGCAAGATGATTTACGCCGAGATCTTTGAGGAGGGATACGCTGCACGGGCGAGCAACCTACAGATGTACGATGCTATCAGCCGTGATGTTCTCAACCGGTGGACATACCCCTTCATTCCGGAGTGCAACGTTGTCCCTAAACAGTCATATCAGCGCCATATCAACGGCGTGGTAGCGGAACACGGTGCGTTCTATGCAAATGACGCCAAGATCTCGAACTCGATCATTGGGCGGGAGAGCAACATCGGCTCCGGAAGCAAGATCTCCAATAGCATCGTCGGCAAGGACTGTAAAATTGGTTCCAATGTGGTCCTAGAGGACTGCTTCATCTGGAACGATATTACGATTAAGGATGGCGCTAGGATATTCCGGTCAATCGTAGCGGACGGTGCCACGATCGGCCAGAATTCCTCTATACCCGCAGGCAGCCTGATTTCCTTTGGAGTGAAAGTCAGTGACGGCACCACTCTCTCTAAGAGCACCGCCGTCTCCTGTGTAGACTCTGACGGTAAACCTTTGGCCCCCGACACCAAACTACTTGGTTCCAGCACCAATGCCGCCACCTTCACCGACCCCGAAGACGAGGAGCTCGACGACGATAATCCAGCACTGCTCCAGAAGTCTCTCCTTTACTCGCTCGCCGATTTTAATATTTCCACCTCATCCGTCTCAACCCTCGCCTCCGACGTCTCTGAAGACAGTGAGGACCTCGGCCGCCGTTCACGCCTCTCTTCCTTCGCCTCTGATGAGGCCGGCGAGAAACTCTCCTTCCACAACGACGCAGTCCACGGTTTGCTCGATGCTCTCCGTGACGAGTCGGGTGATTTTGACTCCGCCAAGCTCGAGTTCATGGGTCTGCGTCTCTCCAACGACGCTTCCGACGCCATGATGCGCCGCGCTGTCGCCACCGCCTTTGCCCGCCGCGCTGTTGAGCTCCTCACACCCGACCACGGTGCCCTCGATCCCAGCAAGGCCGCCGGGCGAGCCCTCACCGCCCGTCGCGGCGCGACCAAGTTCATCGACGAGGTCGGTATCGGCGGTGACGAGGACAGCAACGAAGCCGAGCAGGTCGAGTTCATCCTTGCGCTGCAAAAGGCCCTCGCGCACTCACACGGAGCTGACCAGTCCCGCACTGGCATCCTCCTCGCCGCTCTCTTGCAGCAGTTGTACGCGCTCGACATCCTTGAGGAAGAAGGCATTCTGGGTTGGTGGGAGGATAAGCGTGCTGGTGACGGAGAGGACATGGCGCCGCTCAAGGAGAAGTGTCGGGTGCTGGTTGAGTGGTTGGAGAATGCGGAGGAGGAGGACGACGATGAGGATGACAGCGATGAGGATGATGCTGATGATGAATAGGTAAATGATTTTGTATCTGTCTGTAAAGATAGAGGAGTTTAAAAGGACAAAATAATATGATTCAGAGTCTCCCGTTATCTTAACTCTATGACGGTCGAATATTGGACATGAGGACATTGACTCCTGAGTAGTGTACATACGAGCCACCTCAGGTACGTTGTCGGGAGGGCTGAAATGGCACTGCATACTTGAGGGGATTAGAAGATGCTCCAAAACAAATTAGACACTTTATGATAGGTATCATACTGGTATCGTTCTTTATGCCAGCTCTCCTTAGTGGGCAGTGCCATCAACTACCCGTCAGGCTGTTAGCACAGCCTTTGAGGAGTCTCGTTGCTTTACAGAGCAAGCGTCAGTCAGCCTCGCAGCCAAACGCGTGAGAAGGATGGCATTCAAAGTGTTAGTTTCCATGTACCCTCGTCAGCCGCTGATACCGGCTCTCCTCTATACGTCAGAGTGACCTACCAGCAGAACTACGACCCTTGAAGTTGATCAAGGTATCCAACCCTGACCTTTTTGTACCTTTGTAAGGTCCTGGCTATTATAAAGATTAAGCCCAGATTGAAGAAGTGAGACATGAACTCGGGCGGTTATCAAGGCCTCTGCGCCCAGCCCAATACGAACGGCTAGTATTCAGTGCGAGGCCAGTGGTCGGTATCCTCGGGGCCTGACCCTAACCATCAGCTCGATGAGTACTTGGACCTCGGTCTTGTCTCGTATCACCGCCGATTATAAGCTAGAGCGCCTGATTCCATGAACTGTAAAGGCATGCTCTCTGCGAGTTGGTGTGGGCAAATAGATGAAACATCTCATATTAACATCACCAATCGTGCAAATAATCAAGCTTTTCGGTTATGAATACTTCAGTTTTGAAAACCTTCCCCCTCTGTCTGAGATTCTCTCATTTCCAATATGCCTTCGAGTTCATGTTCAACGCACGCCGAATCAAGCCGCATGCAAGGTCAACAACCGACGGACGAGACACGTTAGATGAACCCTTTGGGTACATCAAAAGCACGAAGACAGACGTCTTTTCTGCGAGAGATTCCGTCTTAGATGGAGTTGTACCAGTGTCGTTGGGAAAGTATCTCTTGCTACGCTGCCGACGACACAGGGTTACTGGTGGAAGAACGCACATTTCCGTGCCACGATCGAGAAGACCCAATGATCGTTAGCCCAGAGTAGACGTGCTACTTTGGGGTTTACCGCGGAGAACTGTCATGCCTACTGTACGAGCTGACATCTGCTTAGCCGCTGGCACAGTGGTGACAGGAGGTGATGTAGACCACCATTTCACGCGGTTGAAAGGTTGACGGAGGCAGTGAACTTGGGAAGTACTGATCTGCCTAGTATCGCCCAGTGGTCGCAATGCTAATCGCACTCTTGCATTATCTAATGACGCTTGACTGGACATGCAAAGTGGACGAGCCGAGAAGAACAGCACTGATACTTGATTATGGCTATCTCAGCTGCACTCATCTACGACACTTGCGAGACCTGTGAACACCTTCTAGCCACCAATTTTGCTTACCTTTGATTCCGCATACAGGAGATACATCAGACGTGATGACGTCCAGCGGCAATTCGAGTATCGAATCCTCTGGCTTGACTTCCTAGGGCCGGACAGTATGATGGCATTGACAGTCCACTTTACGACAGTGCATGGGCGCCGTTAAGCTTAACGAAGACGTAAATAGCAATCAGTTGCAGGTTTGGCGTCCATTGGAGAGAGAAAAGTCTGTCTTGAGAAACTACAGTGTCTATCATTCTCGGGAAAAGCCCTGAAGCTGCATCATGTGCTCAAAACGGCAATTCAGCTGCACTATATCCTCGTATCCAGCGCACATCTTAACTTGCAATATAATAGTATTCAACTCAATATATACTCGGCTACAGAGAATTCGTCGTTGTGGCACCATGACCGAACCTTTCGTTAAGGTTGTAGGCGATCCATGCAACAATCACCAAACTCACCGCAACCCTCACCGGATAACCCCGACGCACATCCCCACAGGGATCGTCGCGTTCGAGAAAAAAATAGAATTTCCAAAAATATTTGATCTTCGTTCCTTATCTTGATCATCGCCGCTTGCCTCACCAACGGCGCGCCATCGCCTGCCGGCGTTGGCATACCCGTCACAGCAACGATCAGCCCGCCTCACCACCAGCCTCGCAACCCTAACGGGAGGAAGACAGGTCAGGAACAGGCAACGTGGGGAAGGGGGGGCTCTCTAAAAGGCGCCTTCACGTCATGTTGCTGAATTTGGTGCAGAAAGGATGGTAGAGGCGCATGGGTAGGGCGTGCGATGATGTAGTGATCATCCAAACAGGTGCCGTGTTAGGCATGGCAGTCCCAGCCAAACTCTGAGCCCTGTGGTGTCGAGAGCTTCTGGAAGAAGACCCTGAATAGGGTCCCTTGGAAGATCATGAGTTTTCGTCAACTGCAGCGTTATGTTGTCGAGATCTCCCTCGCTTGCAATACGAGGTGGCGAACGCAAGTCGTTGAAGAGAGGATAGTATCGTTGACAACTTCTTGTCCCCGACAATAGTGCTGTACTTGAGCATAGTACTGCTAAGAAGATAGCAAGGGGGAGGGGTGTGGCTTCAACCGCGGCATGCGGGTACTGGCTGATGGAAACCATCGCCATTGAAGAGCACCACCTTGAACGACTCATGGGGCAAGTGCTTGCCTCTTCATGAGCACGATGCGAAGCACCTGAAGGTCCGATCTCGTCAGTCTAAATATTCCCACCCTGCGTGTGGTGGTATGAGTTCTCCGACACAAATGTTGCCTTGACTATAGGCCTTTCCTAGGCCCAGCATGCCTCTTGTCCGTCCGGCATGAGATTGAATCACAACCTAATCGAACAAAGCACGGTCGTCCGGATTAGGACTTCGCCAGCGCCAGGAGCTCATCACAGGCCTCACAGGGTCGCAATAAAACCCGGCTTAACGTTACAGGGTGCGATGAATCCCAGTAGGATTAACGCAGGGCCTATACTTCCATAACAGGCGTTCCTGCCGATGAATGAACCGGGGAAAGTGAGATGTCTTATTGCCCACACGCGAGTGTGACGAAACCCTGAAGAACCGCGCCGCGGGTATGGGTCGAGCACATATGCGCTTGCATGCAGGCTTGATTGCGACTACCTTGACCATAGCGGGGAAAGACGGCGTGTAAATACCGTCTTACCGTTTCCCAAGAGCTCTAGTAAACTTCCACCAATTGGTCCGCATGGACATTCAACCGGGAGCGGAGCGCCAAAACGGCCGTAAAACCGACTGTTCTGGTGCAGACCATTGCTATCATTGCAAGTGGCCTTGGCCTTGGCGACAATGTACCCGCTCCCCTATGAATGACGTCAAAGCCTCCAAGACTTTTCTGTTCGTGATTGCCATCTACCACGAGAGGGGATCCGAGCACAGTCGTTTCACATCGTCGCAGCATTCGTTGTTGGTTTGCTTCATCGGGATGTCAGATCGCGTGCTTCTGTTTCAGAATTGGGCAGTTGGGGCATGAAGCAGACAGTACTGTGCCGCTGGACAAAGAGGATGCCACGTCGACAGCTTCTAGCCCTGATGCGGTTTCTGTGCGGTCATTATTATTGTTTCTTCTGGGCGTACTACGTAGTAGGTCTGCATGAACCCTTGCAAGTACTCCGTATTTTCGTTCCTTAAACACTTGAGCGCCATTCTGTATGGCCCTGGAGCTCGGAAAGGGTGGGCATCCCTCAAGGGTTTCAGCCTCGTGGGTATCCGTAGACTGACGTGGAAGGACTGTATAGCGGCAATGACATCATTATTGACTCTGCTGTTATAGTGTGGCTGGAACTCCGGCTCTCGTGATGGAGATAGTCCACTTACAACGCGACGAGATTGGTGTCATGTCCGCTAGACTATTGACCAGGGTACTCCTAGACCTCGCGGCAAGAGTGTGTCGCGCGTCTGACCCAGCCGCCAGTGAATAAAGCTTGAGCTTGAGGTGATCAAACCGCTTTCACAGCGGTTGAGAACTCGGCAATTGCCCGTAACCTCAGATCGTGCCGTGAAACAGTGTTGAAGTGCGGCTGTCTCACGCCGGCCACCCCAGGCTCTGCAGGTCATCACGAGCCAGTTGTCATCTGTGGGGTAGTTGAGTGACACTGCATCAAATGCTTTGCACGATCCAGCTCGGAGTCTGAGGTCGTGAACCAACGAGCAATACCCTGCGTGTCCGCGATATGGCGTAACAGGGCCCGTTACGGTCTCGTCAGCCATGACAAAGAAAGAAAGTTCGATTCTCAAACTGCTGTCGGTCCTCTAGCCCAAAAAGAGGTGATCAAAGATGAACCTTTCAAGCAAATTGCCGTCAAGGTCGGGTGCGAGGGGAAAGCGTTACATGGCGCGCTAATCCGCCCCAAGACGGCATCATTTTCACCCCAAGATATATCTGCAGGACCGGCAGACCTTTCAGATCACCAGCCACAAGTCTATCGTAGATGCTAGCTGCGATGTCCAAGTCTCAAGCGCACCTCGATGCGCGGTAAGAGGCTGAAGCAGAGGGGCTGGAGTGTGTGAACAAGGCTAGAGAACCCTCATCATCCCAGGTAAGCGGGGACAGTGGAAGCCATCAAGCAAAAAGACACAACAACAGTTAGCTAGCTGTGCCTGCAGCTGAGCTTTCTCCAACCCATAGCGTGGCGTAGCTGAAATGGAAGTCAACCTCGGTACTGGGACTGAACAGCTAGGACCGGGGGAGAGCTTGCCGGTCAAGGTCCGGAACTCAGTGCTTGAGCTTGGATCTGGTACCAGACATTCATCGGCGATAGTACGTAAGTAATGCACCTTGGCTCAATATCTGCTCGTTCAAAGGAAGCCGTCTCCCGCACAAGCCTCACAGCGGCACGGTCCTGCATCCGTCCGTCGTACAAACTGAACGTGCAATTCTCTTCTGCCATGGGACTTGCCCGGGATTAGGTTACCCTCCGAGATGGTCTCAGATGGGACCTGGCAGGGTTGCCCTGGTCAATTGCAGCACCACCGCTCTTCGGGGTGAAGCTCAGCAGAGACTCGGTGTAAACGCTGAGCTCGTCCAATGCAAGGGGATTCCAAGCAGGCGACACCAATTGGAAGACCTCAAGCTCTGCTAGGCAATTCGATACTGTATAGCCGCCCTGAGTCCGCAGCCGTGTCAAGAGGAGCTAGTTGGCGTGCTCTCTGGAGTGTACCTGCGGGAAGACTTGTCAGGAACCCGACTTGTGTTTTCCTGGTTGGGACGTGCTGGTTCTTTAACCAATCTGGGGCTTCTCTGGTTTTGTTTCGAACATCAGGTAACTTGATGTGACATGGTCTTCTCCAGACTGGCATTTGGCTGCTTAACAACCTCCGCTTGAGATCGTTGAACCAACCGACTCTGGTCTGATAAGTGGTTCGGAAGACGAGCGACAGCTACGCTCTTGATTACCATTTCTCATAGCAAAGCTGCTTTGTCTTTATTGAAAGAGTCGGTCGGTCGGATTGCTACAGTATAAGCTGATACGGCTCAGGCTCCAAATGGGGTTGATTATCCGGGACAAGGTGCCATTGGGGGGTCGGGGCCCAATCGAAGATGTGGAAATTAGCCCACCAGTTCAAAGGAATAGTGATAACTGACCATGACGGACAATAGCAAACATTATGACGAGAAGTTGATGATTGAAGGGAATAGTTATCATATCAGTGACAGCTTTTGCAGCCCTCACCTCGAGAGAACACGGCAGATGGAAGGGGCGACAAGCCACGCAATTACAAGCCACGCGTCAAGCCACATATGTAAGTTAGCCACACGTCAAGCCACACCATCGACGCGATCAGCGAGATAAAAATGGCTACAGAACTGATCGGCACAAATTGGAACGCTCTGGGTGGCAGAACGTTGGGCACTGGGAGAAAGTGTCATGCCTTCCTAGGGCTAGATCCGACCTCACTTGTGGCTTCGTCACCAAGTCGCCTCTCGGCCATACTACAGCTCCAGGTTCGATTGGACAGGTCAACAGTCTGGGGGTACATGGGAAGAACAACACCCGAAATGCAAAAGCACCCCATGTCATACTCAATCTGGCGCGGGTAGCGAAGATCTCTGACTGAAAATGGCGGCAAAAGCTACTACGTATGGCTCTCACGAAGCGCATTCATTCACAAACGTCGCCAAGCCAATCTGAATTGGGGCAAGCGGTTGGGGGAAATGGTTCGATAGTGATGGCGTAGGTACCATCATACTGAAGCCAGCGGGCGGATAAGTTCAAGAAGATACCTAGTACCCTCGGCGGCGCTAGGTTAATTCTTTGATTCAGGCAGCTCGGGAGCGGCATGGACAAGCGCGCTCTGGCGGAAGTAATTTGATGGGTGTCATTAGCTATTGACTAGTAGGAAGAAAAGGTTTAGCACAGCCACACGGAGAGCAAGTCGATTTCGGCCTAAGCAGTGTCACATTTTGATAACCCTGGAGGTAGTTTTGTGGTGACAGAAAACAGTCGTCCTCCCCTTTCCAGCGGCAGAACAAGCCCACCCAAGTGTGTTAAGATCTCGCCATAAGCCATGAGATGTCATGGTGAATGACAGCCCTGGTCAGGTGGCTGGCCCCAAAGGGGAAGGCCTAGAGACAGAGGTCATTTTTCCGGTCCGTGGATGCAGATGAGAGGGACTGGTGCGTTCTCATCCGTCATGCCGCCATGCCATGCCAAAACGGATGCCATGCTGATGCTCAAGCTCATGCTTTTGGCGCGCGCCCGCTGGACGGGATGACACCGGACCAATGAGAGGGGAAGATCGCGGAGGCAGCACATCGCGCATCGCGGCGGGAAGCGGGAGATGAGGCTTCACCACGCTGTTTGAGGATGAAAAAGATGGAGATTTTATTTTATTTTATTTTTCCCTTTCTTCTTGGGCGGTTGTCATTGGCTCCGTTGTGTTAATCTCCTGGGCATTTGGAGTCTTGTCAGTGAGGAACCAGACAAGCCAGTCGGCCGCGGCGCTTTGAAAGTCTCAAACAATGGTTCAATCCCCCGTCCCCAAAAGACGAGCAGGCCACCTGCGAATTTGATTTTAGGCTCGGCAACCGATTGCCAGAGGGGTGCTCTTGGGCTGAGAACCGATTACAGAGGAAAGATCCGATCCAGCTAGCGCTTCGCTGTGGGCTCGGGGCCTCCACATCCCAACGACGCTGGCGTTCCTGCGTAAGGGTTACCGCTGTTGTATCCAGAGCTGGGACCACTGCTATTCCATGGGGAGAAACAAACAGTAAAGACCGCCCGGGGAAACGACGGGATTCTGGGGGCAGTTCCCAAGTGTGGCTCACCCTTCGGCTGGATGGAGCCACTCTCAAAGACTTTCCATCAACTCAAAACCGTCCATCCACTGAGCGGCACCGGAGTCTCACCGTCCACGGCGAACTCACAAGCCACATGCCTCGTCGAATCAAGCAGGGAGAGCGAGGAGATGAGAGGTTGAGAGGGGCGTCGCCATAACCGCCGGAGGCGAAAAGCCCCATCACTGCTTGTCCCGCACTAACAATTTCGATATCGATGAGCCTCTTCTTCCTCCTTCTGTCTCCCCACCTGGGCAGCACAGGGATTCTGGTAGCCCGCCGACCCTTGACCCTAGCGCATGAGAGGTCAGGGTCCCCCCTTGCTCGTTTGCCTCCATCCATTATGACCCCACAGGCTCCCGAGAATTGATGGATGGAGGGGGGATGTCCTTCTGACTCTGCGTGCAGTGGTGAGCAACAAAACAGTCCATCATCATCCAGAGAGGGTTACTTCACGACCCCCTTCGGGAGTGGCAGCAATAGTCTGAGTTGACGGGCAACGTTTAAGAACACGCTTCAGCTCAGGCCTCCCAACCGATAACATTGTGTTCGGTACATCGTTGCGAGGTACGGCTACAGATATTGCAAACCAGAGAGCGCACGAACAAGACAGGATTTCGCAGAAGCCGATATTTTATCCATTTCTCCTCCTACATAGGCGGCATCCCGGCACTACGGGCAAGCTATATCGCCCCCGAATTCCTCCTCCACTCCGGAACACCTTGACTTGGGTACCTCTGTCTGCACAGCACACACAAACCGTCGCTTAGACTTCTGGTGGGCTACCTTAGGACCTTTGAACGATACTCCCCGTTTCCAACGTCTTTTGGGGGGGCTTGTGTCCAAATTCCGCCCTTACATCTCAGCGACAACAGGCGACAACAGAAGACACTGGAACAGCAACATTAGTCTTCACCCTTCAGCTTCAAACCACAAACATCTCGGCATCACTTGGGATCGTCGCGTCGCGTCTCATCGGCATCGCACCACTCCCCGGTGTCTGGCACAAAGCACAAAGCGGTGCGGCACAGGCACATCTCGTCTCTGCATACACGCCACCCTCGGCTCCCACCCTCACCACATCCACTTCATCCACTCGATCCACGACACCGCCTCGGCGCCCCGGGCTTGGGACTTGGGTACGAGGTACTTGGCTACTCCAAAGTCAGATCCTCGTCCTCCGTCGAGTCTGTTCACTCTCCTCGTGCTTCAGCGGGACTGACGACAGGTCCCCACCACATCCTCCAATATACCCTTACCTTCTCTAGCTTACCTGACCCTTCTTAATTACTACCTACACCACCCGCTAGCATCTCCCACGACTTCAAGTACTTATTTTCCGTTTTCCGTTTTCCGTTTTCTATTTTACTCTCTGCTTCGCGAGACTCTGTCGCCGTCTGTCACCACTCGCTCAGAACAGCTGGCTCGCCGCTTGAAACTCCCTCGCCGTTGCAACGCGTCCAAAGCCTACCCGCGAATAGCGCTTCCTACTTCAGCCAGCGACGCAAGCCATACCACTGTCCACAACCCGCCCTCACAACACTCTACAGCTCGCACCTTTACTTATACAATCAATGAACAGCACCGGCGACTGACCCGGGCGTTTCTCTTCAACCTTTGCGCACATAAGTGATTATCGCGACACTGCGGTATTACCTATCATCGACCCGGAAGACGCTCTTCTCCTCACCGCGCTGAGAACCATAGGGCATCGCTGCTGTCAAGGGACGGCCTAGCTACGCCCGTCTCGACATGTTCCGACAAAGGTATGCATCCTAGCATCGTGCCAGGCTCGCGCGCTCTTGCGATCCCCAGGCGCAACCTCGAGAGTCTCTGCAACACACATATCACTATCTTGTTTGTCTCGCAATATGCTGACATGCCACTTCTCTTCAGAACAAGCTCTCAGAAGCCGGGGGATGATTTGCTAGCCAACTTCCGGCAGCAGTTCCCCGAAGTCTCGGTAGTCAGCACTTCGTCCGGCGCACCAGGTATATCGCAGACCGCTGGTGCCGACAATACTGTTGCCAGCGCGCCCTTGGCTGAAAGGTACGTCTTTTATGTCCTGCGACTGTGTATTGCAGTCGCGATGGTCTCGGCTACCGCCAAAGTTCCTCGCGCAACGTCTCAACTCAGTCTTTTGGATTCCCTGAGCAGTGTTGCTGACCGAACCTATAATAGGAACCAAGGCATTGGCCAAGATGCATTTCGCGATCAAGACCCGACTCCTCGGGCGACAAATGATCCTTGGAGATTTACTCCTTCCCTTCTAGATCCCAATTCCATGTCCTTCGCCAACTTTGCCAATGCGCCGCCCGGTTACTACACGCCCACACCTGGGGGCACCAACACCCTATTCCACCCTCAAGCTGGCGATCTTCACACCCCAACAATGGGCTTGGGAATGGGTCTTAATACGCCATTATCTATGCCAACATCAGGAGAGGTGATGCATTCTGGGCCAAACCAAGGAGTCATGGACATGGGGGGTTTCCAGGCCTTGCAACCGCATCAGTTTCACCACTTTAATCCGTTTATTCAAGCACCGCCGCCCCAGCAGGCATTTGCACCGTCCACTTTCGTCCACCAAGACACTGGTTATGAGACCATGGATCAGGATGGTTCGCCGATGGACTCGGATCCTTCTGAAGAGCGGATGTCATCCATCGGTGTCACTCTTCAGAAGTCCAACCCTATGGTTGGTGTCCAGTCACGCCAATTCTCTGGTGGTCTAATCTCCCATCCACTTCCTCCCTCGGCCGAAAAATTCCGGTTTCATTCGACGCTCAATGCCCCCACGGCCATGATCAAACATGCCGACGAGATCCCGGTCACTTACCTCAACAAGGGACAAGCATACTCACTCTCCGTCGCTGACACCAACGCCACTATGCCCGTTGCACCCGGCACGAAATATCGCACTTTTGTGCGCGTTTCTTTTGAAGATGAGCAACAGCGACAACGCCCAGGAGTTTGTTGGGGCCTGTGGAAAGAAGGTAGAGGCACCAACGAGGCGCACCAAAGAGGCGGAAAGCTCCAGGCAGTTGAGTATGTTGAGGCAGGGCAACCAGCTGAAGGAGACGACAAGAGGACACGTGTGGAGCTTGAGTCTTCCTCCTTTGATGGCTTCTGCGTCACCTGGACCCCTGGAATCAACGGTCCTCCCGAGGTCAACATTGCGGTCCGTTTCAACTTTCTCTCTACCGACTTCAGCCACTCGAAGGGCGTTAAGGGCATTCCTGTGAGGCTCTGCGCGAAGTCTCATCCTATCCCTTGCGATCCCTTACAGCCAGCCGCGGACGCGAATCCCGAGATTTGTTTTTGCAAGGTCAAGCTCTTCCGTGACCACGGAGCGGAAAGAAAGCTTTCGAATGACGTTGCGCACGTCAAAAAGTCCATCGACAAGCTCAAGCAGCAAATTGCCCAAGCCGAGAGCGGACTAAAGGATTTCGGCAAGCGGAAGCGCTCAAGCGGCGCCGCGAAAGTGGGAGATGCGCAACGTCCCGGCAAGGTGCAAAAGCACAAAAGGACCTGGTCCATGTCCTCGGCCAGCTCCGCTGGTGGCAACGGTGGAAGGGTATCTATGGAAGAAGATTTGCACTTCAAACTCCAGACTCTCCAGGACATGTTCACCAGCACTCGACCTGTCAGTGTCCTCTTTCTCCGTGGCGAGGAACGGGATGACCCTGATTTGCATCCCGTATCACTTCCCGGAGACGTCTCACCCCTGACTAAACCTGAGGGCCGCGACGGTCCCAACTGGCAGGCTAGAAGTGGTCGAAGCTCTGTCGCGGGTTCCATGATTTCCCCCTCGCCTAGCTCACTTTCTCTAGCGTCGCAGGCCTCTAACATCGGCCCTGGTGGCCAATGGCAGAACTTTGACTCGGTAGCAGGGGGCGATATGTCACGCAAAGGCTCGGAACAACCTACCAAAATCAACAAGGGCGATGATGAGGGTAACCTCAGCGGATGGATTGAGGCTTTGGGCGTCGATCCGTCTTACCGGCCCCCTCCGGAACGAAATCCAAAGCCCGTCGCATGCTTCTATGTTCTGCGCCGGCCCCAAAACGAACCCGGAAAGCCAGATTACCACCGGGCTATCTACTTGATGCAGCGTTCACTCCAGGAGTTGAATAACAAGATTGCGGCCAAGTGGGGCTTCGACTCGTCCCGGATCCTCCGTACGATCCACTCAATTCAAAACGGGCTGGAGGTAGAGATGGACGACGACGTTGTGCGAGAGCTTAAGGAGGGTCAGGACATGACCCTCGAAATTGAAGAAGTCGCTGGACAGCCTGCAGCAGTAAAGAGGGAATGGGAAATGGCTGTCGATTCGACCGAAGACGCTCCCGAGCCTACCAACGACAAGCTAACAAGCGGTGTCATTCTCCGCCTCATCTTTTAATAACCTTTTTCTTCTCATTCCTCTTGATTTTCTGCACGACGGGTTGCAGCAATGAACTCTTGGGTCTAGACTGGGGATTGCACTGTTTTACTTGGTTCCCCCTGCCTGTCACCAGGTTGGGCTTACGATCACATACATACACGGAAAGGATTGTTGGCTCTGGAGGCGTTGACTATTCTTCTTTTTTCTTATCCTTTTTTTTTCTTTCAAAAATGATACCACCGGTTTTTCTTTTCTTTTCTTTTCCATGAGCACATTGGGTGGAGGCGAGTGTCTGATTTAGGGGTTCGATTCTTCTCTGTTGCTGCCTTGGTTCAATATACGAGGAACAAAGAGCTGGGTGATAGGATTGGCACCGAGGCGAAATGGGAGGGTGGCGTTCAGTACTCTGAGGCGGGCGGTCTTAGCCCCGGATTTCACGACAAACTACATCCTGGCTAGTCGACATGCACCACTTTCGAATTAGCAGGACGGTCGCAGCAAAGATCCATACAGTAGATGGGCTGGGATGATAA